>CAWUFW010008730.1:600000-855132 GCA_963921515.1 Calotriton arnoldi | reverse complement strand
TTGTTCTGCATTCCGTCCATCAATTGTGTGTCTTTTGCTTTCTCGCCCTAAGTGTGCCAGGTATGCCCAGACGTGGGTCCTGGGCTCACTGTGCCACTGGAATCAAGCTAACCTGGCTGATGAGGGGTGAAACCCCGAAACCGGTCCTAGGATGCTTGTTTCTGGTCCAGGGAGGACCTGGCTTGGCAGTTCGGTCTGGACTGTTCCCATGAGGCACAGGGTCAAGACTGATTTGCATATGGCCAGGTCTAAACTGGGGTGGCATGGTGAGCAAAAGAATGATGGATTTAACCCAGATCTCTTGACTGGGGGTGAATGTTTTGATTTGTTCTGCATTCCGTCCATCAATTGTGTGTCTTTTGCTTTCTCGCCCTAAGTGTGCCAGGTATGCCCAGACGTGGGTCCTGGGCTCACTGTGCCACTGGAATCAAGCTATCCTGGCTGATGAGGGGTGAAACCCCGAAACCGGTCCTAGGATGCTTGTTTCCGGTCCAGGGAGGACCTGGCTTGGCAGTTCGGGCTGGACTGTTCCCATGAGGCACAGGGTCAAGACTGATTTGCATATGGCCAGGTCTAAACTGGGGTGGCATGGTGAGCAAAAGAATGATGGATTTAACCCAGATCTCTTGACTGGGGGTGAATGTTTTGATTTGTTCTGCATTCCGTCCATCAATTGTGTGTCTTTTGCTTTCTCACATCTAAATGTTTACTCACGTTTGACAAAAGACTCTCCTGTGCCACCCTTTACCAAATAATCCAGCAACTTCCAGAAAGACTGCTCAGCAGTTCCTTGCTAATCAACAGGTCTCATAGAATACCTAAAGGAGTCTTGTCTCCTTTACCCTCATGTCAGTGTCTAGGTCTCATCAATGCACTTAATATGCAGCTGGATGTTAGTGAACAATACTGGGTAAGCACATAGTAGGAGAACCTCACAGGATTGGCCCAGTCACACTATTAAATCTCAAAACAAGGAATGCTACCATAACAGCTCTATATGCTAATCCCCAGACAGGAACTGTAGTCCTCTATCAACCAATGAGGGGGCGCTTAGTATGCTCCTCCAGGTCACAGAAAAAGTCCAGGACCTATTTGTTGTCATAGACCAGGCCTAGGCCTCTGCACCTACGCTAGATTAGCATGACTCCAGGGCCAAAAATCAAAAATCAGGATACCAGGCATCTCAATTCAGGCACTGAGGGCTGGGAAACATGAGGCTTTTGGGCCAGAGGCGAGACTGGGCATCAGGGTAGGAGGCCAGAGGTAAGATGAGGTAGCAGTAGACGAGGGGTAATGTAGTTGAGATAGGGAATCAGGAGGGGGGGATACTAAGATGTCACAGTATAGCTAGGAGGAGGCCAAAGTGTATATCAGACAGAAAGGGGAAAGTGGCCAGAAATGACTGTGGTCAGCAGGGTGCCAAAGTGAAATGACGTGGGAGGTCGTCCAGCTGTGGAATGGGCAAGGAGGCCAGAGATGTGATGGTACTGCAGGGCGAGGGGCCATGGAAGAGAGGTGAAACAGAGTGGGAATGGGTCCAGATGTGAGACAAGACAGCAAGGGGGGAAATAGAAGTGAGAATGGGCAGTGTGGTGCGAGGGGGGCAGATATGAGATAGGGATGCAGATAGAGGGGAGACAGAGGTGGTTTGGAACAGCTGAATGATGGGGTCCAGAGAAAACAGAGTCTTAGGGAAGGAGGTGTACAGAGGTGAGAACATGCTATGGGGAGAGGGCAGCCAGAGATAAGACAAGACAGGGGTGGAGGGGCGGGGGATATGGCGAGACAAGACAGAAGGGGAGAGTGCTGCTAGAGGAGAGATGAGGCTATAGGGAAGGTGGAACAGAGGTAAGAGAAATCAGAGATGGGAGGGGATTAGAGGTGAGATGGGAAAGCACAGGGAGGAGATAAGAGTAGAGATGGGACAGCAAGGGGAAAGGTGGGTGGAGGAGGAGGCAAACGTAACATTGGACCGCAGAGTAGGGGTCAGTAATGAGACGTGTTTATGGTGGGTTGGAAGGGACGGGGACAGGCACATAGGTGAGATGGGATAGGAGGGGTCAGAGAGGAGACAGTGTGAGTGAGGCGTGACATATGTGAGATTGGACAGAAGCAGGTTAGAGACAGGCAGGAGTAGAGGGAGGTCCAAAGTGAGATGGACCATCGAGGAAAGAGCACCAGAGGTGAGACAATATGGCCGTGGGTGAAGCAGCATAGAGGTGATTTTGGAATTGGAATAGGAATGAAATGGGACAGTACAGCAATGTGACCCAGAGGTGACACTGAACAACAGGCAAGTGAGGACTGTGGTGACAAGAGTTAACAGAGGGAGGAGACCAGAAGAGATATGGTGCCAAAGAGTGTAGTGGGGCAGAGATACGATGGCTAAGTTATTGGAGGCGGGCTACAGTACACAGGCCAGACATGAGACATGGAGGCAAGGATGGGGCCAGGCTTGGAAGGGATTGTGTCCTGTTGTGATCAGAGAGAGTGGGGATAGTGGTGAAATATGACAGAGAGACTGTGTAGATAATACTGGACCGTTGGACAGGGTGGCCAAATGTAGCACAGTTGAGGGGATGCAGAAGTGAGATGAGACACCTGGGGAGTGGTGCTAGAGGTGAGATGGGATAGTGTGAGGATGGAGACTAAAATAAGTCAGGAAAGCAGTGGGAGCAGAGAAGGCAGAGGGATAGAGGGAACTTGGGAACTGCAGGAGAGATGTGAAACAGAACAGGGGCAGGGGAAGAAGTTAAATGGGATAGAAGAGGGATAGAGGCAAAAGGTGAGATGAAATAGCAGGGTGAGGGCAGCTGGAGGTGCAGAGATGGAAGCTAGAGGTGGCAGAAGGATGCAAGTGGCCAGAGGAGATACAAGGCTCTCGGTGGAGGATGTTCTTGGGTGAGATGGGAAAGCAGATATCTGATAGAGACTTCTAGCTGCAGATTCCTTACCTTTGAATTTCCCAGGCGTCAGGCTCTACCAGATAATGTGTTACCGAAGGTAAGTAACTTGTTCGTTAGGAGGCCAGAGGTGACATGGGGCAGTGGGTAAAGGGACCCAGTTAAGCCACAACGTAGCATTAGAAGTGAGCCAGACATGAGACAGGCTACCGGGGTGTCCAGAGGAGATACAGGGCTATAGGGTCGGGCTGCTAGAGGCAAGAGCAGGCCACATGGAGAGGGAATTCAAAGGTGAGATCGGACAGTGGGTGGAAGTACACCACTGGAGATGGGACAGTGGGTGGGGGGCAGATGTGTGGCAGGGCAGTCAAAGAGATGGGGAAGAGGTGGCACAGGATTATGAGGTCAGGCAAGACTAGACAAGTGACTAAGTGGGGAGGGGACAGAAGTGACACAGATGTGTGTAGTTGTGCCATAGGAGACAGAAGATAGTGGGGGAGGGGATCCTGTGGCGTGACAGCGCAGCAAAGGGAGACAGTATATCAGGGAGGGGTGTCAGAGATAGGACAGACAGGTGAGGTGGACAGAATTGTGATGGGAAAGTGGGGCGAGGAAGGTCAGAGAAATCATGGGACAGTGGGGTGAGGGTGACTAGAGGTGATCCAGGACAGTGGCTGACCTGAGGTGAGACACTACAGTGGCGGGATGAGGCTAGAGGTGAGAAATGACCATGGGGTTGAGGGACCAGAAGAGAGACACCCCTGTGGGAGAGGGAGACCAGAGGTGACAGAGGGGCAAATGGTACGGGGTCAGAGGCAGCACAGAGGACAGGAACAAGGAAACCAGATCAGACAGCGGGGGTGGGAGTTAGATGTGAGACAAGAATGTTGGAGAAGGATGGCTGAGGTGAGAGGGAACAGAAGGGGAGAACCCATTAGTGAGCTGGGACTGTGGGTGGCACGGAGAGCCAGAGGAGAGATGGGGCTGCGGGTGGAGAGGAGTCAGATGTGAGATGGGGCTTCGGGTGGAAAGGTGTCAGAGGAGAGATGGGGCTGCGGGTGGAGAGGTGTCAGAGGTGAGACATTGCAGTGAGTGATGTTTGGCTGCAGTTGTCAGGGGGCAGTAGAGGGAGGGGCAAATTGAGACACAGACCAGGAAAATGGAGGGGAGCCAGAGGTGAGACAAGGCTATGAGGGAAGCAAACAGGAGGTGGGAGGGGCTAGTGAGTGGAAGGCGACCAAAGATGAGACAGAATAGTAGGGGGAGAGGACAAGAAGGGAGATGGGGCAGTGGTGAAGGGGTGCAGGTGGGGAGAGGTGAGATGGGACAGTGGGTAGAAGGGGATGCAAAGGTAAGATGGGGCAGTGAGGTTTGGGGGCCAATGATGAGAAGGGTTTATTGGAAGAGGGACAAGAGCAGACATGGCGCTACAGAAGCGAGTGGGGGTCAGAGACGAGACGGGCCAGTGGTTAGCGGTGGGACACAAAAGAAAGGCATCACTGGGGTGAAGAGATAAGAAGGGAGACAGGGCAGTGAGAGAGGGCCACAGGAGACATGGGACAGCAGGGTGAAGGTGCTCTGGGATGACCCTGGGCAGCAGGGGCAGAAGTGACAAAGGCATCAGGGGAAAGGGTCTAGAGGTGAAATGGGGGAGCAGTGGAGGGGGTTCAGAGGTGAGATGTGAAACCAGTAGACCGACATAGATGTGAGACAGAACACCTGGGAGAGGTGGCTGGAGGTGATATTTTTTTTGTTTTACAGAGTTTTATATAGTGCGAACTTGACACAAATCGGGTATCAGAGCGCTTTACATAGCACCAGTTGCATTACATGAGGACACATTCATTTTTTTTTGTTAGGCACGGGGAGATTAAGTGATTTGCCCAGAATCACAGGATGTTCAGCGTCATTGCCGAGACACGAACCCAGTTACCCAGATTCGAGGTCGACCGCCTTAGCCATTAGGCCAACTCCTCTCCCCTAGATGGGACAGTAGGGAGAGGAAGACCAAAGCAAGACAGGGAAGTGTGGGGACTGTGGGGGCAAAAGTGAGATGGAGCTACAGGGGCAAGTGCGACAATAGCAGATTGAAGGATAGAGAGAAGTAGAAGGATGTAAGATTGAACCGTGGGGGTCAGAACCCAGAAGTGAGATGGAGTAGCACAGGCAAGAGGAGAGATGGGGCTGCAGGGGGAGAGGAGCTTGATAAAAGAAAGAGGACAGGGGAGAGAGGGTCAACAATTGAAACATGGTTACAATGACGTGTGGTCCAAAGGAGAAACAATGCTACAGGGAGGAGGGGGCCAGAGGTGAGATGAGACTGTGGGGGAAGGGCACAAAGAGGTGAGATACGGCAGGATGAGTCCAAAGGTGAGACAGAGGGGCCGTACGTAAAACTGGTCATCAGGGAAGATGTCAATAAGTGAGACAGGCCACTGGAGCTCCTAATTTGAGATTTTAAAATGAAAGGAGAGGACAGAGTTAAGTTAGGACTGCAAGGGAGAGTAGGGTCAGAGATGAGATGCAGCATCATGTGGAGAGGTCAAAACGTGAGACAGGACAGCAGGGGGTACCGGACCAGAGGTGATGAGGGACAGTGGGGAAGCGAGCCCGAGGAAAGACAGGGCAACCTGGGGATTTTGGCCAGATGTGAGATAGAGCTACTGGGTGGCAAGAGTGGAGAATAGACCATGGGGGAGGGGGCAAGTGGAGAGAATAGGCTCCTTGGAGAGTTAGGCCAGAGGTGGTAGAGGACTTTGAGTGGAAAGGAACTAGAGGAGACATGGACAAAGGGGTAGGTGTCCAGAGGTGAGTTGGGGCAACTAGCGGAGGGGGCCATAGGTGACAGTGGGAGGGGGCCAGAGATGAGATAGGGCAACAGGGAAGATGGGATTAGAGGTGACAAAAGACAGTTGAGGGAAAAAATAAGATGGGGGTAGTGAGGATGGGGATTAGAAGTGAGCCAGGGTTACCTGGATGAGGACAGGAGGAAATCACAGCACTTAAGGGAGAACGGGCCATAGGTGAAACAGAGGTAAGGGGAGTGAGCAAGTGGTGACAAAGGACAGACGAGTGGTAGAGGCTATGTGGCAGCTGGTTGGAGGAGGGCTAGAGGTATGTAAGGGCCACTGTGGGAGGGCAAAAGGTGACTCGAAGCTATGGGTGGAGTGAGGCCGTAAACTTCAGGTAGGGAAACTGAGATTACATAGAGAGAGGGTGCCAGACAAGAAGTGCTGTGGAATACTGGTGTAAGTGAAGCCAGATGTGAATTGTATTACTGGGAGAGTGGTCCCAGAGCTGAGAAAAGGAAATGGGTAGAGGGTGGCCAGCGATGATGTGGGAAAGCAAAGAAGGGGATCCAGTGACAGCACAGGACAGCAAGGGAATGGGCCATAGGTGAGACAGAACAGCATGGTAAAGAGTGCAAGAGCTGAGGTGGGGAATGAAGTAGATATACATTTCAGAAGACAGAGGACTGGGAGTTCAGGCTTGCCAGAGGCACGAAAGGCAGGCAGTAGGGTGAGTGGGGTCAGAGGTGAAACAGGGCGTCAAGTGCTGGCCAGAGTAGACATATGACTGGCCACAGGACTATGGATCAAGAGGAACCAGGGGTGAGGTCAAAAGTGGCAGGAGTGGGCAAAAGATGAGGCAAAGCAGCATGTTGAGTGAAGCCAAATAAAAAAAGTGGACAGTAGGCAACTGGGGACAGAGGTGACATAGGACATTGGGCTAGGGGTGTCAGTGGTGAGAAGGTATATGGGGTATGTTTTGAAACTGGGTTCCTGGTTGACTGGGGTATAAGTTCTGGCCACGCAGTAACTACAATCCTAGTCAGGGTAACGCACAAGCAAACCCTAAATTAACCTGTGCTCACCCTCTGGTAGATTGGCACAGAGTAGTCAGGCTTAACTTTAGAGACAATGTGTAAAGTGTTTGTGCAACACTTCAAAAGGTAAAATAGTGAAAACCCTACACAAAAGATTCAACGCCAGGTTAGACGAATAGTAGAGCTTAATTTTTATAACCAAAACAAGACCAAAATGACAATCATGCAATGAGTAGAACCGGAGTTATGAATTTTTAAACAATAAACTGTAAAATAGCGCTTAAAAGCATAAACCACGATAGAGCACGGGTCGGATACAGTCCCAGATTAGTCATGCTGAAGTTTTACTTACCTTCTCAAGTTTTGTGCAGAGTCTCATTTGCTGGGGAGAAGTTTGTCAGGAGCAAGGAGCATGTCTCTGGCAATGGTCGGCGGGGCGCGACGAGCAGGCCTAGGGTCACGGACAGATGGGCTAGAGCCACGTGGTATCAATCCATGCCGGCGGATGCTTGAGAAGAGACGATCTTGGGGCGGCTCGTGATGTCTTCCTGTGCAAAGACCGCGGTTCCAGTAAGGACGGGACCGTTCGCATTTGCGTTCGCGAAGAGCTGAAAAGCTTGACTTTAAGAGCACGAGATCCACAACAAGGGCACAGGGACTTGAGAGGCACCGATTGTGGGTCAGGAGCTCATTGAAAACAGATGTAGAAACTCTGGGGAGCCAGGTTTTTTCCCTGAGGGTCAGATCAGAAGGCTAGCAGACTAGCCCTTTGAGTCCCTCTGGAGTCCTGGGTTCAAAATGGGTTGCAGGTCCAGTTGTTCCTCTCCAGGCAAAAGAGCAGTTGCAGCAGGGCAGTACAGCACGGCAGCAGCTCTGTGAGAGTGGCAGTTCAGCAGAGTAGCAGTCTTTTCAGCAGCACAGTAGTTCTACTTCCTGGCAGAGTATCCACAGGTCCAGAGGTGTACTGAAATGGTGATGCCAGAGGCCCAATACTTATACCCAGTTGGGCATTTGAAGTGGAGGAGTCTTCAAAGACAGGCCTTTGATGTGCACAAAGGCCCTGCCCTTCCTCCTGTGGCTCCAGACTCACTAGAGGTGGGTATGCAGCGTTTGTGTGGGGACAGGACAAAGCATATTCAAGTGTAAGTGAGGCTGGGTCCAGCTCCTCCCTCCCATCCTGCCAGGATGGCCCATTAAGTCACACCTAAGCTCCCATTGTGTGTGACTCTCGAGGGGAAATACACCAAGTCCAGCTGTCACCCACCTGAGACATGTAATCACAGACAGGCATCAAGCACAAAATGGCTAAAGTAAGAAAAAGCCAACTTTCTAAAAGTGCCATTTTTGATTTTAAATGAAGATCCCAGAGACACCAGACTTGGGGTTTTTATCTCTTACCAATTTGAATTTACACTCATAAAATGTAATAAGGTAATCCCAATGTTATCCCATGGGAGAGACAGGCCTTGCAGTAGTGAAAAACAAATGTAGGAGTTTTTCAGTCCAAGAACATGTAAAACTTGAAAGTACATGTATTGCCTTTTAAATACATTGCACCATGCCCTCTGGGATGTCCAGTGCCTACCTTGGGGGTGGCTTATATGTATAAAAAGGAAAGATTTGTTCCTGGCAAAAGTTTTATTTTGCCATGTTGACTTGGCAGTGTAAACTGCATACACAGGCTCTTCAATGGCAGGCCTGAGACATGGTTAAAGGGCTACTTAAGTGTGTGGCACAATCAGTGCTGCAGGCCCACTAGTAACATTTAATTTACAGGCCCTGGGTACAGGGAGTCCCACTTTACTTGGGACTTTTAATTGAAATATGCCAATTGGAGATTAAGCAATATCACCATGTTCAGGGAAAAAGCACAATCACTTTAGCATTGGTTAGCAGTGGTAAAGTGCACAGAGTCCTAATACCAGCAAAAACGAGGTCATGAAAAGTGGATGAGGCAGGCATAAAGTTGGGAGGAAAACCAGCCTAAGGCTGTCAGGTGTAACATGTGTTCTCCGAGCTGAAAGTGGGGAGAACTGCCCAGCCCCTTGGGAGTTCTCTTCTCTAAAGTGGAAGAACCTGGAGAGTCCATCAGCATTGGCGTGGTTTGACCCCGAATGGTGTTCCACCGTAAAGTCCATTCCCTGTAGGGAGATGGACCACCTCAACAGCTTGACTTATAGGTAAATTAAATGTGCCAATTGGGGATGAACCAATATTACCAAGTTTAGGGGTGAGAGCACAAGCACTTGAGCAGTGGTTAGCAGTGGTAAAAGTGTGCAGAGTCCTAATACCAGCAAAAACTAGGTTTGAAAAGTGGAGGAGGAAGGCAAAAAGTTGGGGGAAAGACCACACTAAGGCTGTCAGGTCCAACACGTGCCCCCCCTCCCCCCAGCTGAAAGGGGGATAGAGGCACCAAACCCTTTGGGAGTTCTCTTATTAAGGCGGAAGAACCTGGAGAGACATTCAGCATTGGCGTGATCTGACCCCGGACAATGCTCCAATGTATAGTCCATTCCCTGTAGGGAGATGGACCACCTCTACAGCTTGGGATTTTCACCTCATATCTGTATGAGCCATCTGAGGGGCATGTGGTCTGTCTGAACTAGGAAGTGAGTCCCAAACAGATATGGTCTCAACTTCTTTAGTGCCCAGACTACAGCAAAAGCTTCTCTCTCAATCACACTCCACCTCTGTTCCTGTGGAAGTAACCTTCTACTAATGAAAGATACCAGTTGGTCTAGGCCCTCCTCATTCACCTCTGCTAAGACTACCCCTACGCCATGCTCTGAAGCTACTGTCTGCACTTTGAATTTTTTTGAGAAATCGGATGCCTTACATACAGGTGCTCTACACATGGCGTCCTTGAGGGTATCAAAGACTTTCTGGCAAGCCTATGTCCAGTTTCTTAACTAGAAGGAACCAGGAGCTTTTTTAACCAGGTCCTGCACAAATACTCCTAGATAAGATATGAATAATGTCAATGTGCAGTTCCTAATTGTGAAGGAGTGTTCAGGCCTGTTATAGAGTGCTCTCACACACCCCGGAGGATGTCCTGCTTCATCATTGGGCCTGCTCCTCGTCAGGCCGGCGCTGCAATGTCTGACAGGCACCCGCGAAGGGGCTCTTTAGCTGAGATCTTTTTTTGATGAAGCCATTGGGTGTGCGAGGGTATGTGGACAAGGTAGTGTGGTGAGTGTGCAGTGTAGTTTAAAAAAGGTCTAGTACTGCCCTTGTCATTAACTTTATGCTGGGGGTGCACTAACCTAACTAAAAACTGTGAGCCCTGCCTGGAAACAATGATCCTGCAGGGTCTATCTGGTGCAAGTGGTCGACATGTTTCTTGCCCAAAAAAGCCCCTAGCGGGTGTGGTGGCAATTCATCAGGACCATGGTAAAAAGGAGAACGTGATCTCGACTCTTATACTACAGCAATGCTGGTTCTGGACGTCACGATGTAACCAGAGTTGCTGTTTTTCACCAGGTCAATTGACTTGGAGTTCTGAGACCTGAAATGAGAGTGGTAAGGATGCAAAGTGTTAAAAACAATGAAACGTGGTCGTGATGTTGGGTAAGCCCATATGGGTCTCACTGATTACAACAATGTGCGCTCACACTCAAGCCAAAATGCATCACAATAAATGTATAATGCCCACTGGGGGTTGAGAATACTGTTTTTGGCATGGCATCCTCAGCAAGTCTGATTTGCAAGTAGCCAGCAGTCAGGTCAACAGTGGCAGCCGTCACAATAACAAGGGCAGTACTAGACCTTTTTTAAACTACACTTCACACTCACCACACTACCTTGTCCACATACCCTCACACACCCAACGGCTTCATCAAAAAAAGATCTCCGCTAAAGAGCCCCTTCGCGGGTGCCCGTCGGGCATTGCAGCGCCGGCCCAACGAGGAGCAGGCCCAATGATGAAGCATGGTGTGTGAGGGCACTCTATAACAGGTCTGAACACTCCTTCACAATTAGGAACTGCACATTGACATTTTTCATATAAGCCTATGTCCAGTTCACCAATCTGGGCTGTCTTTTGGAAGTCAGCTCTGTTGAGGGGGCCACATTGGTGAACAAGCATTGGTAATTGTAGGAGGCTGGCTTAGTATATGGTGCACACTTATTTAAGTGAAGCACCCTGCACTAATCGAAACAACCCTTATGGTGATGTTAGTGGTCTTAGACAACCATAGAAAACTCTCTAACTGGTTGCTGAGGAGAGCGGCCTTCAGGCTTAGTCCAGAAGGAGTGTAAAGCAGCATGTTTTACCAGTACTAATCATATAGTGTAGGTTAAGTGAAAAAGAACCACAGAGTGTAGTTATAAAAATATGTATTTATTATAAACACTCACTAATACATTGCAATACCTGCCCGGAGATATAATTACAATACACATAATACTTCAATAATAGAAATCGTAGGTAGCACAAATACACAGGGAGACCAAACAATATACTAATAAACTGGAATGTGAAACATGGCCTAAGTCAAGACTGGACCCACAAGATGTAGAAGAGCTGGGGACCCAAGGAACCACCCAAGGTAAGTACCCAGGAAACCCAAAGAGACCGTGTGCAGAGTGGGAACATGACCTCATGCTCAACACAAGTCAATGGGTAAGTCATGGTCGCAGTTTTTAAGAAGAAGGACCCTTCCAAGAGGACCTTGAAGAAACCCAGTGGAAAATGGAAGGTTGGAGAGTCACCCCACCTGTGGATACCCAGGGAACCAGGATACCTACACCAGGGAAGCCAGGTACATAGGAGCGAAGTGACGTTCGGAACCGCCGTAGACCACAATGGAAGACTTCAGTAAAGATGCTGCTGGCAAAGATGGTGAAAGAGTCCGGTGGAACCCAAAGGTGGATTCAGGAAGACAGGTGTCTGCAAGCAGAGGGGACAGAGTCTATGCCACTCAGGAGTGATCAGGAGGCACGGAAGATGAATGCCCACCGATGTCGGAAGATGCAAGAGAGTTGACAGTGACCTTGGCCCTGTGCGGACCAGGCTACGCCGTGGAAGACCAGGAGCCATTCACGAGCTGTCTCACATCGGATATCAAGAGCCAGGGGTCAGTGTCCGGCAGGAGCATCAACAAGCCTTGGCAGCGGCAACAAACGTGGCAGAAGAAAAAAGTGCAGTGTTGGGACCAGCAAGGACCACGGGACTCACCACAAGCAGGTAAGTCAAAGAAGGCCCCGAGCAAACAGGGGAGCCCAGTGGAGCCAAAGAAGACCCTCAAAAGGACCCACAGGCCGATTGCACAGGAGTCGCAAAAGGAGCTCAAGCAGCTCACCAATGATGCAGGCCCACGGGGCAGAGGATGTGGTGAAGACAAAGATCTTGGTAGCAAGAGATGCTGGAGGCTGGAGCTTCTTGAAGCCTGAAGATCTGCGGAGAAGAGAGTCAACAAGCCTTGGCAACGGCAAGTCGACAGGTGCACAGGAGTACTGCTCCAGCGGTTTCGACGAGGGATACTGGCTTCAAACTTGCTGTGAAGACAGTGCAGGCCTCGAGGGAGTTGCAGAACTGCCACCTGTGTTGCTGAACCTTTCGGAGACTGTGGGAGCTCAGGCACAGCAGACCGGTCAGCTACGTTGAGGTGCCTTCGGGTGTCTTGGATGCCCCCAGACCTGGTGTAGAACCTGTATAGAGCACAGGCACAGACAACACAGAAGACTGGCAGGATGACGAGACCAGGAGCACCAGGAGTCTTCCCAGATGCAGTCTCGGGTCCCCAAAGCGAAGTCCAAGAAGTCCAAAGTGCCCAGACGGTTGAAGATGAAGTGGTTTTGAATCTGAATCTTGTCCCACGATGAATCTGAAAAGCCACCCACAGGTAGGCCCTTAGGTACCTTAAGGAAAGGGTTGGGACGATTCAGAGGTCCCTCCCAGAGGAGGGGCTGGACAGTGGGGAGGATACTCCCATGTCCTTTGTCCAGTTTCACGCCAGAGCGGGTGCCAACAGATCCCCGAACTGGTTCCAACTGGAGGGGTTGAGAATACTGTTTTTGGCTTGGCATCCTCAGCAAGTCTGATTTGCAAGTAGCCAGCAGTCAGGTCAACAGTGGCAGCCGCCATAAACGAAGGGTGGGTGGGGTCGCACGGGAGGCGTCTCGCGGGTGGGGGGGGGGGGGAACAATATCAAATTTTAAAAAACGTACCTTTTGCCGCCTGCCACTCCAACTTTGCGTCTCGTCGTGCCGCCTCTCCTCTTCCTGCCTGCTGGTCCCAGATGCCCCTGGGACGGACTCCCTGTCCAATTCACGGGCTGCAGAGCAGCGCAAGGATTGGCTTGAGTAGGCTGAAGAGACGCCCTGCTCAGACAAGGGAGTCTGTGGGGTTTCTCCAGCCTGGCTGCTCAATGCAGCTGAGCTGGAGAAAACCTAAGTGCATGTGTGTTTTGGTCGGCCAGAGACGGCCGGCCGAAACACATATGCGCAGTTGGGAGTGGAGTGCACTGGCACTCCTCCTCCCCTCCCATTCCTCGGCCCGCCCCTCCCAACACCGCTGGCTAAGACCCGGCAAATGTAAATTAAAACGATGCAAGAACATTGTTTTAATTTACATTTGCTGGCTCTGAGCCAGGCAGTTGGGTGACGCTCCTACGCCATTGCGGAAGAGCCGCTACTGCAGATCAAATGACCTCAGATATTTGGCTGAGGCCAAAGTATCTATGAGCTCATCTGCCCTGGGAATAGGATGGGCATCAGTCCTAGTGACTGCATTGAGGCCTCTGTAGTCCACACAAAACCTCATCTCTCTCTTGCCACCTTTGGTGTGAGGTTTTGGTACAAGGACTACTGGACTAGCCCAAGGGCTATCTGGAGGATCAATGACCCCCAGTTCCATCATCTTCTGGACCTCAGTTCTGATGCAGTCTCTGACATGGCAAAACCAAAGGGGATGATGGACGGAGTGTTGACATTGCAAGCACTCACCCCCAGTCAACTGATCTGGGTTTAATCCATCATCATTCTTTAGCTGACTCCGCCACCCCAGTTCAGACATGGCCATATGCAAATCAGTCTGACCCTGTGCCTCATGGGAACAGTCCATCCCGAACTGCCAAGCCATGTCTTCCCTGGACCGGAAACAAGCATCCTGGGACCGGTTTCTGGCTTACAGCCGTCATCAGCCAGGCTATCTTGAATCCAGTGGCAAAGTGAGCAAGGGACCCACGTCTGGGCAACTTAGGGCGAACATAGCAAAACCAAAGGGGATGATGGACGGAGTGTTGATAGCCTGGCTGATGACAGCTGTAAGCCAGAAACCGGTCCCAGGATGCTTGTTTCCGGTCCAGGGAAGACATGGCTTGGCAGTTCGGGCTGGACTGTTCCCATGAGGCACAGGGTCAGACTGATTTGCATATGGCCATGTCTGAACTGGGGTGGCGGAGTGAGCTAAAGAATGATGATGGATTAACCCCAGATCAGTTGACTGGGGGTGAGTGCTTGCAATGTTCAACACTCCGTCCATCATCCCCTTTGGTTTTGCTATGTTCGCCCTAAGTTGGCAGGGTATGCCCAGACGTGGGTCCCTTGCTCACTTTGCCACTGGATTCAAGATAGCCTGGCTGATGACGGCTGTAAGCCAGAAACCGGTCCCAGGATGCTTGTTTCCGGTCCAGGGAAGACATGGCTTGGCAGTTCGGGATGGACTGTTCCCATGAGGCACAGGGTCAGACTGATTTGCATTTGGCCATGTCTGAACTGGGGTGGCGGAGTGAGCTAAAGAATGATGATGGATTAAACCCAGATCAGTTGACTGGGGGTGAGTGCTTGCAATGTTCAACACTCCGTCCATCATCCCCTTTGGTTCCGCAGTCTCTGACATGGTCAGCCTGTCTGTAAATTATGTTCTTCACTGTCACCTGTGTCCACTTCATAGGTACACCAGGTGGTTTGACTGGGTGTCAGAGAGAACATATGGTTGAACTGATTGAGGACTTTCCTGCAATCAGCTTGCTGCTGGTCAGTGAGGCTGCCTGCCAAGGCTACTCCTTCAACTGACCCATCAACAGGGTTCTGAGAGAGGGGATCAGGGAGAGGGCCACTCTCTTCCTCCTGTCCCTCATCAGTGGCCATGAGCGAGCTAAATGTCAGCCCTGTCTACAAAAGGTTTCAGGCAGTTCACATGAAGTACCCTGTGGGGGCTTCTGGGAGTACCTAGGTCCACCTAGTAGGTGACCTCACATTTTTTTCTCAAGGATTGTGTGGGGGCCACTCCACTTGTCTTGGAGAGCTGCTGGGGTAACAGGCTCCAACACCCATACTTTCTGTCCTGGCTGGTAAACAGTCAGTACAGCCTTTTGGTCATGCCAAGCTTTCTGAAGCTCCTGGGAGGCCTCAAGGTTTTTGCTTGCCATCTTCATGTACTCAGCCATACGTGAACGCAGGCCAAGGACATAGTGCACAATATCCTGTTTAGGAGGTTTGAGAGGTTGCTCCCAGCTCTCCTTAACTAGACACAATGGACCCCTAACTGGATGCCCAAACAGAAGTTCAAATGCACTGTAGCCATCCCCCTTCTTTGAAATCTCTCTGTAGGCAAAGAGAAGGTAGGGTAGTAAGACATCCCATTTTCGCCTGAGCTTTCCTGGGAGTCTCATAATCATACCCTTTAGGGTCTTGTTGAACTTTTCAACAAGCCCATTGTACTGTGGATAGTAGGGTGTGGTAAATGTATAGTTTACTCCACACTCTTTCCACATTGCAGTGATGTAACTAGACATGAAGCTAGTACCTCTGTCTGTTAAGAACTCCTTAGGGAAGCCCACCCTGGAAAAGATTCCCAGGAGGACCCTAGCCACCTCAGGAGCTGTGGTGGTCCTGAGGGGAATAGCCTCTGGATACCTAGTGGCATGGTCCACCACCACTAGGATATAACTGTGTCCAGATAATGTTGGAGGGTTCAAGGGACCAACAATGTCAATACCTACCCTCTCAAAGGGAACCACAACCACTGGGAGTGGAATTAAGGGAGTCTTTGTAGTGCCACCTGACTTACCACTGGCTTGGCAAGTGACACAGGAGTGACAAAACTCCTTGGTGTCTTCAGACATATCGAGCCAGTGAAAATGAGGAACAATCCTGTCCCAAGTCTTGCATTGCCCAAGATGTCCTGCAAGGGGAATGTCGTGTACCAGTGATAGAAGAAAACCTCTGGGATATTACCAACCTCCTGATGGCATCAGGCTTGGGGTCCCTACCGTCAGAAAACAGAAGCCCTTCTCCCCAAAAGATCCTGTGAGACCCACTGACACTCCCTGCATCCTCAGCAGCAGCTTGCTGTTTGAGCTTTTCCAGAGAGGGGCAGGATTTCTGCTCCAAACTCAAGTCTGCCCTGGAAGGGCCCCTGCCCCCAAGAACTCTGCCTGGTCAGGCCCAAGTTCCTCTGGGACAGTTCCTTCACAGGGACTGAGATCATCTCCCTCGGGAATTGTAGGGGTGCCCTGCTCATGCAGGGGCACCCTCAATCAATCAATCAATCAGGGGTTTGCAAAGCGCAGCTGCTCACCCGTGAGGGTCTCAAGGCACTTGGGGGGTGGGAGGCAGCGCAGTTGGGTGCTGGGGTCATCCGTAGAGACAGGTCTTGAGATCCTTCCTGAACTGGAGCAGTGTAGGGCTTTGCCGGAGGTGAAGGGGAGGTTGTTCCAGGTCTTGGCTGCGAGGTATGAGAAGGACTTTCCTTCAGTTCTGGTCTTGTAGATGCGTGAGATGGAGGCCAGACAGAGATCGGCTGATCGGAGGTTTCTCTTTGGTGCGTGGAAGGAGAGGCGGTTGTTTAGGTATGCTGGTCCGATGTTGTGGAGGGCCTTGTGTGCGTGAGTGAGGAGCTTGAAGGTTATTCTTCTTTCGATGGGGAGCCAGTGGAGATCACGGAGGTGTTGGGTGATGTGGTTGTGACAGTGGATGTCTTGAATCAGTCTGGCTGCGGCGTCCTGGAAGGCCTGGAGCTTGCGAAGGAGTTTATTGTTGATCCCTGCATAGAGAGCGTTACTGTAGTCCAGTCTGCTGCTGATGAGTGCCTGCCTGACCATTTTTCAGGATTCTGATGGGATCCATCTGCACGTTTTCGGAGTATGCGGAGGGTGTTGAAGCAGGCTGAGGATACGGCGTTGATCTGGCGGTTCATCGTGAGTGATGAGTCTAGTATGATTGCTGCGGTTTCGTGCGTGGTCCGTTGGAGTGGGGGGGTTTCCGAGAGCGGGAGACCACCAGGTGTCGTCCCATGCAGAGGGCGTGGCGCCAAGGATGAGGACTTCTGTTTTCTCAGAGTTGAGTTTCAGGCAACTCTGCTTCATCCAGGTGAGCTTGTAAGTTATCGCACATGCATTCCACATAGACTTGATGTATGCTGATATGACGTTAGTGCCTCTGTCAGACACTACCTCCTTGAGACTTAGACTTCTTAAGAGGCGCTGCCGTAGACAAGAAAGGCACTGGAGGCACTCATACGATACAAAGTAAAAAGAACGATATAAGAAACTATTAACCCACTATAAAGGCATGATCCATAACACCAAGATCAATCACCAAGAAAATTGAAAAAGCAAAGAACAACTCCAGAGAACTGTTTATTACAGTTCAAAAACTCAACAGAGTACAAGAAGCTAGACAGAATTTACCTGACCAAGCCTTTTGTAATACCTTAGCGTCCACCTTTTGTAGTAAGGTCAAGAGTATCTATGATTTGTTCGCGGCTCAACCGGTATCGGATAATTCTTCTCAGCCCGCACCCCTGTTGTGCAAAAAGAGTATTCTCAGAACTCTAGTATCTCCATAATTTCCCGTCCTCACTCTTTTAGTTTGGCTGCAGAATGAATGAGTCTCGATGACCACAACATTCCTTACTCTTCACATCTCTTTGAGTTTCCGGCCATAACAAGTGAGCAAGTCATCAAATGTCTTTCTGTCACCAATTCCGGCTCTCCATTGGACCCGTGCCCCCCCAAGATTATTCACTCTGCGACTGAGGTAGTCACGTGTCATCTTACTGAGCTATACAATCTTGTCTTTAAAACTGGAATCTTCCCTAAAATGTGGAAAAAGACTTCCATTTTACCACTTCTAAAGAAGCCGAACCTGGACAAATCCGATCCAGGCAGCTTTCGTTCGATTGCCCGACTTCCTCTACCTGCAAAACTCCTGGAAAAATATATGAATCAAAAATTGGGCTCTTTCATCACTCATAATCACATTCTGGACCCTTCACAGTATGGTTTCCGGAGTGGTCATAACACCGAGCTTGCTCTGATCCCGGCATCAGAAGAAATCAGGCGCTCTGTGGATAATGGGGGTATGGCGGCCTCGATATTGCTGGATCTTTCGGCGGCGTTTGATACGGTAGATCATGACCTTCTACTACATCGCCTCCAAGAAATAGGTATAGCAGGCCCTGCTTTATCTCTTTTAAATCCTTCCTTACGGACCGGGAACAATCTGTGGAAGTGGATGGTCTCAGGTCCCAGGGCCAGATGTAGGTAAAGTCAGTTTTGCGAGTCCTTAATACCGATTTTTACCGAATCGCTATTAAGGAGTCGCAAAATGGTTTGTATGTAGGAATCGCAATAATAATTGCGAATCCTTAATATTCCTTAATTGCGAATGCGCAAATTGAGATTTGCAATCAAGGAATACCTTCCCATTCATTCCTATGGGCCAAGAGACCCATAGGAATGAATGGGATTGCATACGCAATTTGCGAGTAACCAAGAGGCACTCGCAAATTGCGTGCGCAATTTCAAGGGTTCCAAAAGGACACCCTGTTGCACCCCTGAAATGTGCATGTGTGCACATGTGGCGCACATACATGCCCTAAGGGCATGTATGTGTGCCACATGGCACTTTGAAAAAAGAAAAAAAGTGCTTTTTTAAAGGAAAGTGCAAATTACCCCCAACTTGAAGTTGGTGGTAATTTGCGATTCCTTAAGGCAATATCGCAATTTGCGATGCCTACTAGCATAGCATTTAGGGAATCGCAAATTGCGATTCTCTAAATGCTTGCGCACAATAAGGAATCACAATTTTTGTGATTCCTTATTTTGCGAGAGGGTATTTGCCTACCTACATTGCACACAGCCAAATTGCGATCGCAAACGCTGAAATTCTGCGAATTTCAGCGTTTGCGATCGCAATTTGCCTTCCTACATCTGGCCCCCAGAGTTTTAAACTTCCATGCGCGATCCCCCAGGGCTCATCTCTTAGCCCAACTCTCTTTAATATATATGTGGCTCCCCTGGCTAGACTGATCAAATCCCATGGCTTTGCCATGGTGTCATATGCAGACGACACCCAGATCATAGTTTCTATCTCAAACAAAACTGGGGACACTGCTCGCAATTTTCATGCTTGCATGCGACAGGTGAGCAGCTGGATGTCGGAGAACTGCCTTAAGTTGAACTCTAATAAGACCGAGGTTCTCCTTTTTGGCAGAGATCCATCCATCTGGTCCTCAGATTGGTGGCCCTCGGAACTGGGCCCCCTCCCTACCCCTGCCACTAAGGCAAAGAATCTGGGAGTCATTTTTGACACCACCCTGTCCTTCTCCCATCATGTGAAAGCGATTACTTCATCCATCTGCTATACATTGAAGATTCTGAGGAAGATTTTTCCATACATACCGCCAGACCTTCAGAAAACGGTGGTTTCTGCATTAGTCTTGTCAAGGCTTAACTACTGTAATGGCCTTCTGATCGGTATAAAGAAAGCACTTCTTGTGAAATTGCAGGTTTTACAGAATCCTGCTGCCCGTTTGCTCTTTGGTATCCCAAAATATTCCTCGGCCAAGCTGGCCCTCAAAGCTCTACATTGGCTTCCAGTGGAAAAGCGGATTAATTTTAAGGCCCTCTGCATCGCCTTTAAGGCACTGCATAATCAGGGACCCACTTACCTGATTGACCATTCCCGCTGGTATACCCTGACCAGAAATTTGAGATCCTCCTCACACATGTTAGTGGAGGTTCCCAAACCTCGTCTATAAAGCTGGGGTGGTAAAAGCTTCTTAAGCATCACAGCCAGACTTTGGAATCGTCTGCCTTACAAACTTAAAAACTTGTCGGACTTGATGTCTTTTAGGAAGGGCCTGAAGACCTGGTTATTTACCGCTTAATTTCTGAATTTTTAATGTTTATCCTTTAATTTAATCTCAGTGACGGCCTGATGTTGGTTGACAAGCACCTAGACCAGGTCAAATCCAAAAGTTCAAGCCCACCGCGATAGAGCGCGGGTCGGATACAGTCCCAGATTTGTCCCGCAGAAGATTTACCTTCTCAAGTTTTGTGCCAAAAGTCCTGTTCACAGGGGAGAAGTTTGCCAGGAGTAAAGAGAGCATCGCTGGCAATGGTTGGTGGGGCGTGAAGAGCAGGCCTAGCGCCATGGACAGACGGCTGGGGTCTGATGGTGGCAATCTATGCTGGCGGACGATGCTAGCTGTGGGAAGAGATGAACTTGTGGTGACTCGCGCTGGTTTCCGGTGCGAGCGGCGTGGTTCCGGTGCGAACTGGACGATTCGCGAAGAGCCCAAACGCTTGACTTTAAAAGCTCGAGAACCAAACCAAGGGCCCAGGGACCTGAGAGTTGCCTCTTGAAGGTCAGGAACTTATTGAAGACAGGTCCAGGAGCTATGGGGAGCCTGTTACGTCCCTGAGGCTCAGATCAGGATGCTAGCAAACTAGGCATTTGAGTCCCTCTGGGGTTTTAGGTTCAAGTGGGTTCCAGCTCCAGTTCTTGCTCTTGCTCTCCAGGCAAGAGGACATCAGGCTGCAAGTCAACACAGCAAGGCAACAGCTCCTTTGTGGTGGCAGTCCATCAGAGTAGCAGTCCTTTCAGCAGCACAGCAGTCCCTCCTGGCATAGTATCCTCTGAAGTGGTGTTGTAAGAGGTCCAGTACTTATACCCAGTTGGGTCTTTGAAGTGGGGGAGACTTCGAAGACAGGCATTTGAAGTGCACAGAGGTTCTGCCCTTCCGTCCCTGACTCCAGACTCACTACAGGGGGTATGCAGTCCTTTGTGTGGGGACAGACACAGTCTATTCAGGTGTGTGTGAGGCTGGGTCCAGCTTCTCTCTCCCACTCAGCCAGAATGGCCCATCAAGTCACACCCACGCTCCCATTCCTGGACCCTTGGAAGTGGGCCTAAGGTATTTTTCCAGCAGACCGATGCATCGTCTGCTGAGCAACACATCTAAGAGCAGAACTGAGGCATCTCCTCGGCTGAACGGCACATCCTCGAGCAGAACCAGCGCATCGCTGCTGTTGCATGGATTGGACCCATTGCAAAAGACTTACATGGCTGCTGCATTACGCATCTTGGGATAGTTGCATCGCCTTCGGCACTGACACTGCGCAATACTTTTCTCAGCGTAAGCTCCTCGCATCCCTGGTCGATGGCAGCCTCTGCGACAAACCTCCACATCCCAGCTTCACCGTTCACTGGAACCTATGCATTGTCTCAGTTGCGCCTGGCACCCTCATCACCAGCCTTCTCATCGCAAGCCCCATCGACAGGATCCTCAACGTCAATGCATTATGACCTCATACTGCAGCCTTGCTGCATCTCAAAACCGACGCATTGCCTCTGCTGCGCGACGCATCTTTGTCATGGATCCAAGCAAATGCTCTGCAACCCGGTTTTAAGGAACTTTGGTTCTGCAGGCCTAACTGGATTCTTGTAGCTGGCCCTTGTTCCATCGGCGTTAGCCTCAACTTTTGACGTTGTCGTGATCCTGCGACCAGATATCCTCAGTTTGCCCTTCTTGTTTCTAAGCTCTATTTTACAGTTTATTCTTTAAAAATGTACAGCCTAAGTTCTACTTATTGGATTTTTGCTGTTTTGGTCTTTATTTTATCTATTAAATCAAAGTTTATTTCTCTTACCTGTTATGTAATCTTTTTGTGTGGACTTATCATTTGGTTACTGAATGAATTGGTGCACAAATACTGTACATATTGCCCCTAAAGTTAAGCATGACTGCTCTGTGCCAAGATACCAGAGGGTGAGCACAGGTTAATTTAGGGTGTGCTTGTGCCTTACCCTGACTAGGGTTGTGGTTACTGCTTGCCAAGAGCTTACACCCAGTCAAATAGGAACCCAATTTCTAACATTGGTGTTCAGCGGTGAGGATAAGACTTGTGTTTGTGCAGTGCCATACAATGATTTGGTGTACACTATTATTCCATATTCAAGACCAATTCGAATTTTAAATTTTTCCTAATTTTTCTCAAAATCTTGTTTCTTGCTGCTGGATCTACAACCACAAGCATGCAATTTGAGTTCGCCAACATAGAGTTATATACTGTGGCCCAGTTCATAAATATCTGCAAGGAGTTTGGGCATCCTGCCCAGGGCACCACTAGAAAGGTGGAATTGCAAAAAGCGCTGAAGTCCTGGGCACACATGTGCGTCCATTATATTGACACTGGAGAGAACTTACCTGTGAAGAACAAAATGTACAGGTTGTCAGATAAGGCGAGGGCCAGTATCAAGCAGGAGGTCTCCAAGATGCTGGCGATAGGGGTGATTGAGCCCTACACTAGTCCGTGGTCCAGCCCTATGGTGCTGGTACCGAAGGCTGCCCCTCCGGGCGCCACTCCAAAACTTAGGTTCTGTATGGACTACAGGGGTCTCAATTCCTTCACCAGGACTGATGCACACCCCATCCCACAAGCTGATGAGCTCATCGACAGGCTGGGCGCTGCCAAATTCCTCAGTACCTTTGATTTGCCATCAGGGTACTGGCAGATCACTTTAACTGAGGGGGCCTAGGAGAGGGTCAGCAATCTCAACCCCAGAGGGACACTTCCAATTTCGGGTGATGCCCCTTGGTTCGAAGAATGCCCCTACCACCTTCCAGAGGTTGGTTTCTCAGTCCTGGCTGGTTAAGCAGGCCTTTTGTGCCACCTACTAATATGACATTGCTGTCTACAGTTCCGGCAGAGAGGAACACCTGCACCAACTCCAGGAGCGTCTTCAGACCCTGCAACAGGCAGACCTGACTATCAAGGCCAGTAAGTGCCAGATAGGGCAGGGTTTCTTGGTGTATCTGGGTCACCTGGTAGGTGGGGGCAAGGTCCAGCCTCCCAGACAAGATTGAGACTGTAATGGCCTGGCAACCGCCTAAAATGCAGACATATGTGAGGGCCTTCCCGGGCCTCAGAGGATACTACAGGAGATTCATTAAGGGATATGGCACCATTGGGGCCACCTTAACAGAGCTGACTTTCAAGAAACAGCCCAGATTGGTGATCTGGACAGACGCTTGCCAGAATGCATTTGATACCCTTAAGGAAGCCATGTGTACAGCATCTGTACTCAAGGCACCTGATTTCTCCAAACAATTCATAGTACAGGCAGACGCTACAGAGCATGGCATCGGTCTTAGCACAGTTGAATGAGCAGGGCCATGACCTACCGGTAGACTTTATTAGTAGGAGGTTACTTCCATGGGAACAGAGGTGGAGTACGATTGAGAGAGAAGCTTTTGCTGTGGTCTGGGCACTCATACCCTATTTGGGACTCACTTCCTAATTCAGACAGACCACAGGCCCCTCAGGTGGCTCATGCAGATGATGGGCGAATATCCCTAACTGCTGAGGTGATCCTTCTCCCTACGCCAGATTTGTCCATCTTAGTGGATGGGTGAAGACCAACTGCCTGAAGCGCAACTCATACAAGACAGAGGTACTGATTTTACAAAATAAAAGCTCCCAATGGGACAAATCCTGGTGGTCCCCAGAACTCAGACCTACTCCTACCCCCACTGAGCATGCTAGGAACCTAGGCATCATTCTGGACAACAAGCTAAACATGAGGACTCAGGTCCTCTCTGTCTACTCCTCCTGCTTCTTCATCCTCTGTATGCTTCCGAAGATATTCAAATGGCTACGCCAAAGCTCAAGACGCACCAGCACCTAGTCCCTCATCTCCAGCCGACTGGTTTACGGGACTTTCTACGCAGGGATCCCAGCTCACCTCCCCGAGAACTACAGACCATACAGAACGCCACAGCCAGACTCGTCCTTGATTTACCTAGACGAACCCACATTACTCCCTACCCCAGGGAACTCCTCTGGCTCCCTGTACAGAAAAAATGTCAGTTCAAGCTCATGACCCATGCCTACAAGGCTCTACACAACTGTGGACCAAACTACTTGACCTGCCTGAACTTCCATCAACCCACCAGACACCTCCACTCTGCATCCCTTTCTCTAGCCCTCACTCCCCGCAACTGATGTAGCGGATGCGCAGGTCGCTCCTTATCCTACCAAGCAACGAAGACATGGAATAAGCTACCCTTTCATCTACAGACCTCCCCATCTCTGTCAGAGTTTTGAAAATTCCTGAAGACCTGGCTATTTAGCTAGAAAACTAGACCCTGCCAGTGCCTTTATACCCTCACGGATGACAAGAAGCGCTCTACCTAGCTACTGATTGACTGATTACTAATTGAATGATTAGTGAAGAGAACTCCCAAGGGGATGGGTAGCTCTCCCCACTTTCAACTGGGGGGGGGTTTGTTAGAACTAACAGCCTTAGGGTGGTCTTCCCCCAACTTTTTCTCTGCCTCCCCCACCTTTCTGACTTTTCTGATCTCATTTTTGCTGGTATCAGGACTGCTAACCAGTGCTAAAGTGCTTGTGCTCTCTCCCCTAAGCCTGGTAATATGGGTTCACCCCTTCAATTGACATACTTAATGTACTTATAAGTCCCTAGTAAAGTGGTACCCCCTGTACCCAGGGCCTGTAAATGAAGTGCTACTTGTGGGCCTACAGCACTGATTGTGCTACCCACTTAAGTACCCCTTTAACCATGTCTCAGGCCTGCCATTGCAGAGCCTTTGTGTGCAGTTTACACTGCCATGTCTGTCAACTGGGCAAAATAAACCTTGTGCCAGGCCCAAACCTTCCCTTTTATACATATAAGCCATCCCTAAGGTAGGCACTGGAAAACTTAGAGGGCAGGGTGCAATGTATTTAAAAGTCATGATATTTACTTTTAAGTTTTACATGTCCTGGTAGTAAAAAACTCTTAAATTTGTTTTTGACTACTGCAAGGCCAACCCCTCCCATAAAATAACTTTGGGATTACCTTCTTAAATTTTATAAGTGTAATTTCCAAATGGGAAGAATCCCTAAGTCTGGTGTCTCTGGAATCCTAATTTACAATCCTAACTTATGGTGAAGTTGGATTTTAAATTAGAATTCTGAAAATGCCACTTTTAGAAAATTGGTATTTTCCTGCTTCAACCATTTGGTGCTTGCTGCCTGACTCTAGCCACATGTCTGTGGTGTGTGACAGCTGGACTTTGTATATTCTCCCTAGACAGCCACACACAATGGGAGCTTAGGTGTGATATGATGGACCAACCTAGTAGGACGTGAGCGAGAAGCTAGACCCAGCCTCACTTGCACCAGAATAGGCTGTGCCCATCCCCACACAAAGGGCTGCATACCCCCTGTAGTGAGTCTGGATCCAGGGCAGGAAGGACAGGACCTCTGTGAACTTCAAAAGCCTGTCTTTGAGTC
The DNA here is from genome assembly GCA_963921515.1 of Calotriton arnoldi. Lineage (NCBI taxonomy): Eukaryota > Metazoa > Chordata > Amphibia > Caudata > Salamandridae > Calotriton > Calotriton arnoldi. The sequence continues at coordinate 829,873 of CAWUFW010008730.1, read as the reverse complement.
TTCCCCACTTCAAAGGCCCAACTGGGTATAAGTACTGGAACTTTGACATCACCACTTTGTACACTTCTGGACCTGGGAAGACTCTGCTAGGAAGGACTGCTGTGCTGCTGAAAGAAGTGCCACTCTGTTGGACTTCTGCTTTGCTGAACTCCTGCCTTGCTGCGCTGACCTGCTTCCCTTTGCCTGGGTGAGGGGACTGGCCTGTGTCACTTGAACCCAAAGTGACTCCAAGGGCTAGCTGGCTGGGCTCCTGATCTGAAGTCTCAGGGACATCAAAGACTTCCAACCAACTGCTTCTGCACCTGGACTCTGTTCTTTGTGAGTCTGCCCTGCCAAGTTGCGCCTACCCAGTCCTTGACCCATGGATGAGGGCCTAAGGTATTTCGCCAGCTGAACCGCCACATCGTCTGCTGACCGACGCATTCCCGAACAGAGCCGACACATTTCCTCGGCTGAGCGGTGCATCTTTGAGCAGAACCGACGCATCGCCGCTGTTGCGTGTATTGGACCCGTCACAAAAGCCTTGCATCGCCTCTCCATCCCACATCACGGGACCAACGCAGATCCTTTGCAACTGTCATGGCATGGTGATTCTCCTGGTGAAAACTCCTCGCATCAAGGTCGACAGCAGCTTCAATGCTCATCAGAACCGATGCATTGTCTTAGCTGCACCTCGCATCATCACCGGCCTTCGTATCGCAAACCCGCTCGAAAGAATCCTCAACGCATTGCCTCTGCTGCGCGACACATTTTCGACATGAATATATGCAAACGATCTGCAGCCCGGAATAAAGGTATTTTGGTTCAGCTGACCTAACTGGGTCCCTATAACCGGCCTGTGCTCCATCCAGGTAAACCTGCACTTTTGACTTTGTCCTGGTCCGGTGCAATCAGATTTCCCCAGTTAGCGCTTCTTGTTTCTAAGCTCCATTTTACAGTTTATTCTTTAAAAATGAATAACTTAAGTTCTACTTTTGCATTTTTGTCGTTTTGGTCTTGTTTTATTTATTACATCAAAGCCTATTTCTCTAACCTGGTGTGTAATCTTTTTGTGTGGTGTTTTCACTGTTTTAGTGTAAGAAGTGTTGCACAAATACTTTACACATTTCCCTTTAGTTAAACCTCACTGGTCTGTGCCAAGATACCAGAGGGTGAGGACAGATTTATTTAGGCTGTGCTTGTGCCTTACCCTGACTAGGACTGCGGTTACTGCTTGGCCAGTGCTTATACCCCAGTCAACCTGGAACCCAATTACTAACAGAGGGAAGGACAGAGTTGGAACAAGGCAAAGGGCTGGAAGTGAGACTGGAGAGCTGGGGAGGGTTCCTGAGGTGAGATGAGACTGTAGTGGCCAAGCGGGGGACAGCGTTGAGATGGGATAGTAGGTGAAGGGGGCAATGTGGAGACAGGTCATCAGAATGAGTATCAAAGTGATAAGATGGGGCATTGTGGATCTAGGAGGGTGACCAGAAAAGGCAAAGGGCTAAGGATGAAGGAGGTGAAAGGTGAGGAGGGGAAACAAAGGGTAGAAACACAGCTAAGAAGGAGATAGCCAGAGTTGAGTCAAAGATAGAGGTGGAAGACAGCCAACGGCGGTAAGCAACACCAGAGGAAGAAGGGCACAAGGTGATATGGGCCAGCAGGAGGAGGTCTGCAAGAGATGACATGGGTCAGCTTAACTTAGAAGTGAGAAGGAAAAGCGGGAAAAGGGGCTAGCCATCAAATGTGGATTTGGGGCAAGGGTTACAGTGACGAAAAAGGAGAATGGGAGGAGTGGGAGAGGTGATGCAGAACAATGGGACTCTGAGGGCCAGAGATGACCCTGAACAATGGGGGAGGGGACCAGAAATGAGACAGGACAACAGAGACCGGCTAAAGGTGAGATGCGGCTAGAACTGCAATACCAGCCACCAGTGGTGGCACCGGAGGTTGGGAGGTGAAGCGGAATGTAGGGGGAAGTGGCAAATGGTGACATAGGCCAGTGGGGCAAAAGGTGACTCGGGACAGCAGAGGACTAAGGTGAGAATGTTCACCTGGAGATGGGGTCTAGAGGTGAGACAGCTGCTACAGGGAGAAGGTCCAGAGTAGGTACCTGTCAAACAGCGAAGGGCACAAAGTTAAGAAGGCTACAGGAAGTGGGGACCAGTGGCAACATGGTGGAGGAGGCTGGAGGAGAGATGGAACAGTGGAGGAGAGGCTGGACTTGAAATGGGACCTCATGTAGAGAGAAGGGTCTGATGTGAGACATGGCTGTGGGTGGAAGGGACCTCGTGGAGCGATGAAAATGGGAGAGAGGAGGGGCGGAGGTGAGACAGCTGTGGGTGGTGAAGACCTGAAGAGATATATCGAAGTTTGATAAGTGGGGACAGAGGTGACAGCACAGTGGGAAGAGCGGGTAAAGATGAGACAGAGTTACAGGACTGGTCAGAGGAGGCACATGATTATTGTGGGAGGGACCAAGAGGTGAGATGGTGTTACAGGGAAGCAAGGCAAGACATGAAAGTATGAAGAGGGGCCAGAAGTGAGACCAGCTGGTTTGGGAGTCTAGATGTGAGAAGGAGCATTGTGGTGAGGTGGGCCTGAGGCAGACTTTCAGTGGGTGGTGGGGGTCGGAGGTGAGATGGGACAACAGGCAGTGGAGTTCACCGGTGAGCTGAGACAGTGCATGGAGAAAGCCAGAGAGGGTTGAGGCAGACGGGAGGGGTTCCATGGGGACAGGAGGCATGGATGCATAAGGAGGCTCCAAGAGAGACAGTGCTGTATTGGATGATGATCAAAGGTGCAATGGGGTCTATAGGTTCAAGACCAGAGGAGACATGGGGCTATGGACTAAGGAAGCCAAAGGTGAGATGAGGCTGGTGGTGAATGGCTAGAGGTGAAAGGGAGTAGCTGGGGGCGGAGGTGAGATGGGTTGGGATACTGTAGCAAAAATGAAGGGAATGCAGCAGGTGGAGGAGTCAGAGGTGAGACGAGACGTATGTGCAAGGGGGGGCAGAGATAACACAGAAAAGTGGGGGAGGAGTCCAGAGGAGACACAGTGCAACAGCAGAAGGAGGTGGGCTAGAGCTGAGAAGGGGCTATAAAGGTCGACCACAGGGGACAAAGAGGGAGGGTGGCCAGAGGAGATCCATAGGTGAGATGGGATGATACAGGTGGGGCAGAGGAGACACAGAGCTGTGTGTGGAGCACGGCCAGAGGTGAGGTATGGCTCTTGGATGAGGGAGGCCAGAAGTGAAAAGAAACATGGGGAGAGAAGAGAGATGAGGCAGATTGGTAAAGGTGAGACAAGAATGTCAGTGAAGTATGGCTGAGGTGAGAGGGGACAGAAGGGGAGAAACCAGATGTGAGCCTAGACTGTGGGAGGCATGGAGGGTCAGAGGTGAGCTATTGCAGTGAGTGGTGTTTGGCCACAGTGGAGGGAGTGGCGAAAGGAGAGACAGACCAGGAATGCGGAGGGGAGACAGGGGTAAGGGAAGGCAATGAGGGAAGGGCCGAGGAGAGGAGCTAGTGGGTAGAAGAGGACCAAAGATGAGGCGGAATAGCAGGGGTAGAGGGCAAGATGGGAGGGATAGTGGTACAGGTGGGGAAAGGTGAGGCGGGACAGTGGGTAGAAGGGAATGCAAAGGTAAGATGAGACAGTGAGGTAGCGAGCCCATGGAGAGAAAGGTTTGTGGGAAGGGGGACAAGAAAGAGGAGACTTGGTGCTACAGAAGGGAGTTGGGGCAGAGATGAGACGGGCCGGAGGTTAGAGGTGGGCCACAAAAGAACAGGGTCAATGGGTAGAGATATTAGAAGAGAGACAGGGCAATGAGAAGAGAGGGCCAGAGGAGACATGGAACAGCAGAGTGAGGGTGGTCTGTGATGACTCAGGGCAGCAGGACCAGAAGTGACAAAGGCATCATGGGTAACTGGTCTAGAGGTGAAAGGGAAGAGTGGTGGAGGGGGTTCAGAGATGAGTTGGGAAAGCAGGGGGTGCGATAGATGTGAGACAGAACACACGGGAGAGGGAGGCTAAATGTGAGATGGGACAGTGGGGAGAGGGGGACCAAAGTAGGACAGGGAAATGTGAGTTCAGATGGGGCAAAAGTGAATTAGAGTTGCAGAGGTGAGTCAAACCACAGGAGATTGAAGGTTAGAGAGAAGAAGTAGAGAGATGTGAGATAGAACAGTGGGGTTGGGGATCCAGAAGTGAGATGGGGTAGCAGAGGGAGAGGGCAAGAGGAGGGATGGGCAGCAGGGGGAGAGGAAATGGATGAAAGAAAGAGGACAAGGGGGATAGGGTCAACAATTGAAATATGGTTACATTGATGTGTTGTCCAAAGGAAAAACAATGCTACATGGAGGGGGCCAGAGGTGACATGAAACAGCAGGGGAGAACACCCAGAAGTGAGACAGGGCAGGATGAGTCCAAAGGTGAGACAGAACAACAGAGGTAGAAGGCTTGATGTGCGACAGAACATAATAGAAAGGGGGCCATAAGTATGACTGGTCAACAGGGAAGATGACAATGTGACACAGGCCATGGGGGCATCTGATTTGAGATGATAAAACGGGGGGCCAGAGGTGACACAGTGGGAGGGGTTCAAGTTGGGATAGGGCAGCAGGGGAAGGGACCTAGAGTTAAGATGGAGCTAGAGGGGGTGAGACTAGAGGTGACGCAAAACAGCAGTGGAATGGCTTCAGGAGAAAACACAGGCCTGAGGGGAGCACAATTAGGATGGAGTGATGGGGATGTGAACTAGAAAAGAGTCATGACTACTGGGATGAGGACAGGAGGAGACAAGGTACTTAAGGGAGAATGGGCCACATTTGAAACAGAGGTAAGGTGAGTGAACAAGCAGTGACACAGGGCAGAAAGGTATTAGAGGCTAAATGCCCGCTGGTGGGAAGGGGTGAGTGGGGTCAGAGGTGAAACTGGTCTTCAAGTACTGTCCAAAGGAGACACCGGACTATGGATGCAGGGGAACCCGAGGTGAGGTAGAAAGTGGTAGGAGTGGGGAAAATGATACAAAGCAGCACAGTTGGTGAAGTCAAATTAAAAAGGGGACAGTGGGCAACTGGGGACAGAGATGACATAGAACATGGGTGAGAAGATACATGGGCAACTAGAGGAGAGACAGTGCCGCAGAGGAGAGAGAGGGCATAAGAGAGGCAGGGCTACTAAATTGGGGACAGAGGATTCAAGCGCACAGACGGGCCATTGGTGAGAGTCTTCTACAAGGCTGTTGGGCAGAGGAGACATGGGGCTACGTGGGCAGGGAACTATAGGTGAGAAGATGCATTGGGAGGAACAGCACCAGATTTGAGAGGGAGGGGGTAGTTAGAGGTGAGATCAGGCAGTGTGGAGAGGGGGTAGAGGGGAGGGTGAGATAAGACAGTATGTGGAGGGGGAGAAGAGTTAGAGATGCAGGATTGATGAGGAATAGAGGTGAAACAGGGAGTGAATGGAGGGTCAGAGGTGAGATTCAGCACCAAGGAGACAGCCATAGAAAACACATGACAGCTGTGGAAGGGCAGCTAAAGAGTGAAACAGGGCAGCAGCAGCAGGGGGGCAAAGGTGAGTGAGGACTAAGGGGGGAAAGGAGCCATGTCACTTTGAGGAAGGAGGAGCCAGCGATATGGTAGGGCTACTGGGGACGCAGAGGTGATATGGGCTGTTGGAAGAGTTGGACAGAGGTGAGATGGGATGGCAGGGGAGAAGGCCAGAGGTGAAAAGGGGCCTCTGGAGGGAATCGGACCCGGGCCACATTTGAGATATGACAGAGAGAGGGTATGGGCAGGAGGTGTCATGGAACAGTGAGAGGAGGGCTGCAAGAGATGGCATTGCACCGCAGGGGGTCAGAGGTGAGACATGCAGCAGGAGAAGGAGGCTATAGGTGAGACAGTGCTAAAGGGAATAGGGGGCCAGAGGGGACCCAGGGCAATCGGGAAGAGGTGAGCCCGAGTTGAGTTGGGACAGTGGGGGGTGGGGGGGGCAGAAGTGAGAAAGGACAGCAGGTGCATATGTGTCAATGGTGAGACTGACAGCTGTGTGTGAGGGGGCAGAGATGAGAAGGGTCAACAGGTAAAAGGGACAAGGCGTGAAATGGGACAATGGTGGGCTTAAGGGGCAACAGGGCAGCAGGGTTACTGGACCAGAGGTGTTAAGGGTCAACAGATCTCAGTTGGGCAGAGGAGGAAACAGGGCTATGGAATGAGGTGGTCCAGAGGACATATTCGCAATATAAGGATTGGGCTAAGAATAGTACAGGGCTACTGTTGGAGGCGAGGCCAGAATTGGCACAGGGCAACAGGCTAGAGGTAAGACTGGACAGCTGGAGAGGGGGCCTGAGGTGAGGCAGGGCAACAGGGACCGGCTAAAGGTGAGATGGGGATAGAGGTGCGATACCAGCCGCCAGTGGTGGCACCGGAGTTGTAGAAGTGAAACAGAATGGTGGGGGGAGGGGGCAAGAGGTGACATCAGCCAGTGTGACAAAAGGTGTCACAGGCAGAAGAGAACAAATTTGAGGATAATGAGTGGGGGACGGGGTCTATAGGTGAGACAAGTGCCACAGGGAGAGGGTTCAGAGGAAATCCATGTCAGTGGGTGAGGGGCACAGAGTTGAGAAGGCTACAGGGAGAGGGGACCAGCAAAGGGGGCTGGAGGAGAGATGGAACAGTGGGGGGAGAGGCTAGAGGTGAAATGGCGCCTCAAGTGGAGAAATGGGTCTGATGTGAGACCTGGGGGTGGAAGGTAAGTAATGAAAATGGGAGAGAGGAGGGGCAGAGATGAGACAGCTCTGGGATGGGATAGTGTGTAACAATAATGAAAGCAAGCCAGCTGGTGGAGGAGTCAGAGGTGAGAAGAGACGTATATGCAAGGGAGTGGCAGAGGTGACACACAACAGCAGAGGAGGAATCCAAAGGAGACACAGTGCAGCATCAGAAGGAGGTTGACCAGAGTTGAGAGGGGGCTGCATATAGAGGTCGGCCACAGGGGGCAATGAGGGAGGGTAGCCGGAGAGGGTCCTAGAGTGAGAAGAGAATACTAGAGGTTGGACAGAGGAGATACAGGGCTATATGGGGAGCAAGGCCAGAGGTGAGGTGTGGCTTTTGGATGGAGGGACCAGTGGTGAGAAGAAACAGGGGAGGAGGTGAGAGATGAGTCAGGCTAGCTAAAAACAGAGGGGCCAGAGGTGAGAAGGAGTTACGTGGGTAAAGAGTCAAATGAGACATAGGTATAAAGTGAGAACCATCCAAAGGGGAAAGGTATTAAGGGGGATTTGGCTGGATACAAGATGGAACGGTGGGAAAAGGGTGGATGGAGAGCGGGTGGCCAGAAATTACATGAAACAGCTGAGGATATGAGGGAGATCCTCCCCGGACACAGCAGTGGCGGGCCCAAAAGAGGGGCAGCCGGAGTGATTGCCAAAGGACAAATAGGCCCTGATCTGGAGGCAGGCGGGCTTAGTGTCACTATCTGAGTGTGACTGTCTGGCGCAGGAGCCCCAGGGCCCATAGAGTGGGAGCCAGAATACAGACTGGAGCCGCGGTCCTCTATTTGAGACCCCAAGTACAATTGGAAGCGCAAAGACTGAGCGGGGTCCCCGAGAAGCCCTCTGATTACGACACTGGGGCGGTGGGATGGTGGTTCATATAGGGGGCCCAGAGTGCTACAGTGAGATCTCAGGGCTAGGAGAACTTGGTCACTTACTGTCCTTTGTTCATGGATCAAAAGGACCTGCAATCCTTCCTTCTCTCCTCTCCTCAAAAATGATTTCACACCACCTTCAGAAGTTCCTTTGCTGAACCTAAATTTACTGCCTACCTCCTCAACAAGCCTAAATCAAATATAATACAACGCAATAGTATCTTTTTCATCATAAACCTACAGCCAAAATTGCTGGTGCTCCGTTTTAACTGATTTGTGAGCTTTTCCCAACTTCACTTTGGCTACACGTGCCCCATCCTCTCTGCGTCTGTTGTTGCCAGTCACCACTTTAATCCCCTTTCCCAACCCGTCTACCACAGTTTGTGAGGTGATGCCGTCATCCAAATCTGGAGAAAAACAAGAAACAGGAGTAAACCCGTTAACCCAGTTGAGACCGGGTAAGTATTGCATCAATAAAACAACGTCTCAACAGGTATATCAAGCGGGGGACTGTTCAAAAAGGTGTATCAATCACACAGCACAGGAAAGAAATAAGGGAGACCAATGAGATTGAAAAAGATTGTTATTTACATATAGAAGCACTGAAATCAACTAAATTGCAGTAACCATAACAAACAAATGTGCACTGGAAGTGTTCTAGTGAATAAACGGCGCAGTGACACACGTGATTAGAAACAACGTGAGGCGGCGAAAAATTGAGTTAGAGAGGTCGAAACGCCGTCGACTCTACAACGCCAATTGCGGCAACCAAAGGGTCATTCACAAATAATGGAATTATGTTTGTGATTGTAAATATTTTTGTTTGACCTACACTGATTATTATTATAATTTTTCGCCGCCTCACGTTGTTTCTAATCTTTTTCAATCTCATTGGTCTCCCTTATTTCTTTCCTGTGCTGTGTGATTGATACACCTTTTTGAACAGTCCCGTCATCCAAATCTGGAGCATTTATGTTTAAACCTGCAATGCTCACTATTGCAGAACACTTTATTTTGGGCTCAGCGGGCACCTGACTGACCTATCTATCCCATATCTGCGACACCTACTCCTCCCTGGGCAAGGCACCCCCGAAAGGGCAGGTAAACTGCTGGCAAGCCACTGGCTGTATTTGTCATATGTTGCCACATGTTCACATTGAGCTCCCCCCACTTGCCATTAATGACTTGTCAATTTCCCCCTAAACTCCTCATCATTATGAACCCAGGCCTAGCCCCCAAAGGTTGTCTGCGCTTCCCTTTTATTCCATATTCCTTATTCCCCTTCTGCTCCCCTGTGACCTCCTCCCCTCTGCTCTCTATCCCTCCTGCCTCGCCTGCCTCTACACAGCCCAAAAAAGCCTTCCCCACTACTGACACATGTCCCTAATGCAGACCAGTTAGCAGGGTCTGCAGTCATTCCTCTATGTTTATTATTGTTTTGCAATATCCCCATGCTGATGTTAAGTTGCCTGCTGACACCGGACACGCTGGGGCTGCCCTTGGGCTTTTGAAGAGCACTACTTAGTTTCTGCCTCCTACCAGTGAACTTGGCAGGAGCGCCTTGCACTACTCCAATAACTCTGTACGGTTTGGGCCCGGACGTCTGGCTAATCCGTTCCTGCTTCTCCAATCTTGTACCAGACAACAGAAAAGTCTGCCCGGCCTGTACACCCGCACCTCATCTCCCATTAGCCACTGTAAATAATATAGCTTGGTGGGTATTAACTGCCTGTGAAGGATGCCCCTGGGCCCCAACCTTATAGCACACCCTACTCTCAGCTGGTCCCTTTGCTCCCTCAGCCTATTTAAGTTTAGACCATGGCTGTGGACAAGCCAAAAACACTCCTGCAATGCCCTCCACAGATCTCCAGAGGGAGTGCACTCGGCTCAGCACTCATGCCTGCTCAAGCATCGCGAGTCCCAGCAAGTCTTCCCACCGAGCGTCCTTAATCACTAGCAACACTTTCACCACCAGTTTGCTCTACCCACAATCTATGCTGCTTTAACTCACCATCTCACTCAAAACCAAAACCCAAGGCCTGGGTCAACAAACTAGTCCATACTCCCCTAGTAGATGATGTGTTACATGTTGGAGGGAAAATCTGTTGAACAAACACCAAGAAACAAGTTGACAAATTAATATGGGTTTATTACGATACTCCAGTGAAGATCAATCACTGCAAGAGAGATCAGTTCACCTCCGTGGAGATGCAACCTAATGTCTAGAGTACAGCTCAAAAAACAGTGATATTTATACTCAAAAACGGCAGCAGAAAAGGTTACAAGTTCATTATTGACATAAGCAATGAAAAACAGGACATATAAGAAAATATCAGCAAATGTAGCAATTTCTCAGAAAAAGCACATGTATGTGGGCCATATGGCCCTCGCCTGATTGACGGAAACCCCCTCTGGGGGCTTCTGTTCCCAGAATTTAAGCATATTCAAAATATATTTGTCTAACTGCGTAGTATGTGGTTATATCATGCTCAGCGCTGATTGGGTCAAGCTTATCTGACCTTTTTCATATGGTTTTCTTCACCAAGCCATCAAGCCATTTAGTGTGAAGTGTGGTTTTCAGTAGAAGCAGGCATGTGTGTCATTATGTTCCAAGGCAGGATGTGCATCTGGTTGCCCATCCTGTGTACGTACTTAATCAATGGGTGCATGTACCAGCAACACATTTAGAAAGGAAACAGGTCCTAATGTGATTGGCACATTTCAGCTTGTCTTTCTAGCAAATGGGGATGATGGTGACCTATTTCTGTGACCTCTGTGCTAATCGCTGATGGATTCCTGAGTCTGGAGGAAGATATGATCTAATTTTTGTGCAGTAGCTCAACTAACTAACTGCAAGATTTTTCCTGTCCTTTAACATGCAATATGACCTGTCTATTTCTGCTGAACACATTGGTTTTTATCACATCCCTGCTTCTGTGCGCGGGCCTGTGTTCTTACAGGGGCCTAAAACTATCTCTGACCTGAAAGCTTCACAAGGAGGTCTCAGACCTCATATCTGTGTGGGCCTTTATATGATGTATCCTAGTTTTCCCTGTATCATTCCCCCTCTAGTTGATTTTTCAACTACCTCTCCTAACCTCCAATCTTCTAGGGGGATCATCTCATACTCACTACTCTGTCCCCTTAGATCCTTAGCACTTTCCCTAACCATGAATGATCCTCCCATGTTAGCTGTCATCCTCTTGCAGATTGCTATTACGACCAGAAAAATAAGACACATCAAGATCAACACAACAATCAGAGGCAACACGACCTTGAACAACCCCGACATCCAGGACAGCACCCATTCAAACCAGCCCTTAAACCACCCATCAGAGGCACCCCCCTCATTGACCATTTTCTTGTTTAAGTCATACAATGTCTGAATGGCCTCTGCCAATAAATGTCCCATTGTCCTCTGGTACCCCCCCCCGCCCATGGCTGTCATCAACTTTAATGCTGGTTCTACTTCAAAATTAAGTGCGTGGGTGCTCACAGGGGGCTTGAAAACTGCATCTGGGCCTAGCAAGATCGTCTCCGCTTTCTCCTGGCTCAACCCTCCGGTGGCCACCCTAACGACTGCTGCCACACTACTAATGACCACTTGTGCCATTGAATAGTCTGTGTTCCTGTGGGTCATTTTCCCAAACCCCGGTGCCAGAGCATTCTGCACTCTTTTCTTCTGCTGATGGTGAAACAAAGTCTTTTAGATTGCTTATGGGACGGTCATACAACGTCCACTCCTAGTATTACCAGAGAGGAGGTGTGTAGATTCACAAGCAAACAGAGACCATTCCAGTTCAGGGGTAGTTGCATGTGGAGCCTGGCCCAACACTGCCCACAGTGGTTCCTTCAGCTGGAGGTGCCTCACTGCATATCGGCGTCGTCCATGGTGGTGTTGCAGTTGAGGTTCCTTCCCAACTTTACTGTCCCATTTCCTCTGAAAAAAAGAGAAAATTGCATTAATTTCATTGCTATTCTAGGGTGTGTTACTTCTTGTCCATGTATATCTCTGTACATTCGCATCCCATATTTGTTCACACTGTCCTATTATCTTAGCAAATCTTAAAGGACTGTCTGACTCAGTACCATGCCTTAATGATACTGCTCTACATGTGAACTTGGCTCCACTATGCCATTTCTCATGGGCAAATACTGATCCTGTGATTTTGAGTACTGGCCTACCTGTACAATCAGGGGCAGGGATTTAGCTGAATAGTTACTACATTTGGACAGTGGGTCAGACCTTCCCGAGATGCCCCGTTGTAATACCCTTTTTTCCCAATCTGCATAGATTAGAAGCCAGGGGCCGCGGCTGGCCAGAGCGTAAGCAGGCACCTGAGACTGGAGCATTCAGGCAGTCCTGGGACACCCCAGAAGCATGCTACTCCAGGAGCCCAGGGGTTTTAAAGGCACAGGGGCCCCAGCAGCGTAGCTCCAAACCAGGACATGGGGGCAGGTCCTGCGACAGGCAATTGGGGATAAGACCGTGGGGGCACAAATGGAGAAAAGCCTCCTGCAACAGCCCCAACCACACACTGAGAGAGCCCAGAGCAATTGATGTTCAAGCGACCCACAGAGAGAGGAGGATCATGGGGCCACAATGTATGTTTGAAGTGTTGATGATTAGTGTGTACTACAATTTACACTAGTTAGCACAGCTAGCTGCATTCTTCATAGACTAGTGAGCTAGGTGCCCCACTGCCAAGAGTCAGAAGCAAGGTTTGCAAATGTTGCCTACTTCCAGGTGCAGGAGAGGTGGGAGGAAGGCAACACCTTTATAAATCCTCGGCCAAACGGCCACCATAAAAGTGTGGCTTAATGGCTAGGGCGGCTGACTTTGAAGCTGGGGAACCAGGTTCGAGTCTGGCCGGAGGCTCAAACATTCTGTGATTCTGGGCAAATCACTTAATCTCCCTGTGCCTCAAAAAATAAAAAAGAATGAATATGTCCATCTGTAATGCTACTGGTGCTTCGGGTCGAATTCGTACTATAAAAAACTACAAAAAAATACAAATAAGTACCATGCCCTGTGCCTGTGTTCTGTCTGGGAGGCAACTGAGGTTCAGGCTGGCACTGTTGCCACTTGGGTCTTTCCAACATTAATGATCTTCAGCAGGTTCACATGCAGAAAATCTGTTAAGACTTTTACTTACTCTAGATAGTCATGTTTGATCATCTTCTTGGTGCTCAGCTGGGGGCCATTGCTGACCCCCAGTTGGTCTGATCCAAGAGCCTCACTAAACTATCCAAGTAGTAGTAGCTATGGGAGGTGTGTACAAAAGGCAGTGACTTCATCAATGAGAGTTTATAACCTGCACACACTGGGAATTCCTCATTCATGAGCAATAATTACAATCCCCAACCCCTATCACAAATTGGGTTCAACAGGTACCCACATCTGTCGGTTAAGGGTAGACACATGCTGATCCATTCAATGAAGCCCATGAGCACCCTCACACATCTAAGGACATCGCAAACCTATTATTGCATGTTCTCGTGTGGCTAAATGCTACTTGTCACTTTAAGAAGTTTAACGTCGCCCACTGGGGATTGCATAACTAGTGCCTGGCAGCTGCTTGGTGGGTCATAAAAATAAGGCCACTGTATTGCTTTATTTATTGTTGGAACTGCAATGGTATCTAATCATCTTCAAACCTTCAACTGTCGCTCTTGATTAATGAAAACATTCTCAGCAAGCGTTATAGCTTTGGTTTGTCTTGTGCCGGTTCAAGAATTTAAGGTTGATTAGGACAATACTCATATAATTTGCTATAGCCTAATTATGCAAAATTACTACAACATCATGCAAAATTACACAAAATTAACAGAAATTCAACTTTTACTCAAGAAATTACCTGGACAGTTCATTTGGGTAAACATTCAACTTGAAAATGTAATTTCACATTGATTTCCACCCTCTCGCATTTAAATCACTTTGTTCATGTTTAGATTTGGAGATGTACACAAATCATCCGAACGGTCCACTCAGGTAAAAAATCTACCTGAAATTAGATGACTACCCACATTAAAGACACAGCTGCATATTCAGATTTGTAATTTCATGCTCAAAAATTGCCGGAACGGTTCGATCTGGTAAAAAATTTACTTGAAACGCCTCTCAAAAATTACCCAAACTGTACATCTTGCATTAACGTTTCTCCCCAAAATTACACAATGTGGCATAATGGCATAATGTTGGAAATTTCACTTAACTTTTGTTATGTGAAATTACCAAAATGAAACCAAATACATCAGCATAATTACAATTTTGCCCAGGTTTACACAGTATGAAAATCATGGCCCCAATTACGAAAACTAGCAAAATAGACCTAGACTCCTACTCCATTACTCCTACTTGTAGTACTCAGACGACCTACCTGCTGTGAACACTAATCTTTTCAAAGTAAATGCTTTAGACCCCAGGATACTCAGTCAAGAGCATCAAGGGGGCCCCAAGAAGCAGGGGCTGGGACAGGCAGTAGCACGTCTCACATCAGACTGTCAGCTCAGTTTCCAAGATCCAACTTCGAGCTTTTTACCTTTACTAACTTTAATTTACAACATTGGTGCTGGAATTACCGCATCTGCTGGCGCCAGACTTGTCCTCTAATGGGATCCTCATTACAGGATTAAAGTGTACTCATTTTATAGGCCTTTTAAAGAGTCCTGTATTATTATTTTTCATCGATGTCTCAGAAAAATACATTTGAAAGTTGGTAGGACTGACTTACAAATGTAAAATGACCATTAAGGGAACATACAATAGGACCTACATTATCTAGAGTCATCAAAGCGGGTGGGAGGGCTAAGATTGGTCTTGGTGTTATAAATACATGCATCGTTGGATGTGAGCTCTCATCAGCATATTTTAGTTGTAGTATTACCACAGTTATCCATGTAAAAGATAGAGCCATCAAAGTAATCATATCTGATTTACTGAGCCATTTGGCTCACTGTACCGGCTGTGTAAACTTACATGAGTACATGGACGTCATTTGGGGGTCGCCAGGGGTCCCAACTGTGACCCTTTGCACAGCCCTTGCGACCCCTGGTACTGTCCGTGCAATCCCTGGTTAAAATGGAGACAAAGGCAGCACCAGTAACAAAGGAATGGGAACATAGAGGCTCTGTGGCAGCGTTCCTCAAGATTATAACTTCAATTTGTAACTGTTATCATTTGACCAGGTCAGCTGAAGTGTAGTTGAGCAATGCCCTATACAGACCTAAGCAGGCCTGGTGGCTTTCTATATTGCTGTGCTATGGCAGACAGAACTGCACAGAAGACGCTGGACCCTATTCACAAACTGCCCTTTGTAGTACGTTTTGTAGATCTACAAAGCATTTCACAACATGCAATTCACAAACTACGTTCATAGTTTCACAACTCCATAATCCATATACTTATGTGTTCAGAGTTTTCCACCCCAACTGCAGAGTCTCTGGGTGTGGAGTATAGGGAGTGTGTAGTTGTAAAGCACCACACATAGTTTGTGAATACTGAAAAAGAGGTAAACTTACACAAAAGTGTAAATTTACCTTTGTGAATCTGGCTAAGTTCAGGCCACTTTTGCTGTTCTGATATGCAACCACTGGAGTTCCCATCATCCATCTGCACAGGTAGTGACATCATTGGTTTACTGCCAAAACTCTTTTTAAAAGAAAAAGCCAAGGAAGAGGACTTCATTTATCATCATCCATCTGCACAAGAAGTGACATCGCTGGATGCCCCATCATCGATCTAGAGAGGAAGTGACATCACTGGATCTCTCATCATCCATTTGCACAGGAAGCAGCTGCGGTCCATGCAGGTAACAGAGGTGGGGCGGTGGGGCCGCGTTGGGGGGGATTTCGAGGGACGATGCTGAGGGAAAATTAATTATTTATTTAATTTTCCCTCAGCATCGTCCCTGAAATCCCCCCCATGCGGCTTCACCGCCCCACCGCTGTTACCTGCATGGACTGCGGCTGACAGGAAGTAACGTCATTGGTTTCCCGCCAAAACTCTCTTTTAAAGAAAAAGCCAAAGCAAGAGGAATTCATTTCCCATCATCCATCTGCACAGGAAGTGACATCACTGGACTTCCCACCTTCCATCTGCTCAGGACATGACATCATTGGATCTTCCATCATGCATTTGCACATGAAGTGACATCACTGGTTTCCCGCCAAAAGTCTCTTTAAAAGAAGAAGCTAAGCAACAGAAACTTAATTTCCCATCATCCACTGCACAGGAAGTGACATCACTGGTTTTCACCCATCATACCCTGTGGTCTGCCCTTCTCCTAGGACCTCGTTAATGATGGCTGCAGTGAAGACGTGCAGCAGTCGCGCGCATTGGGTGCGCTGCTGGTGTGCCAAACCAAGGCTGCCGCTCGCTGCACTGCTTTCATATGCCACCACAAAACACGGCAGTAACATTCACTTGCACCTCCTGCCAGTTTTCATGCGCTCACTCACACACTACACCCACAATTCACTCACCAGTAGCACCCAGCAACCCATTCCCTTGCTCTCACACAGACCAAACACCACTCAAACAAAATGCCACACTCGCATGCATGCTCCTCAGCACTCGTTCGCTCACCAAACATGCCATGGAGATATGGGACCTACTGCAAAACCACGCACCGGGCCAGCTCTTTCTTTCAGAAACATAGCTAAACCAACCTTGACATCTGACATTGCTACCGCTATGCCTGTTGGCTACAAGATTAGGCAATACTATCAGCACAAGCCCAGAGGTATAGATGCTATCATATTCAAAGATACCATCAGCTGCACCATCTACATGGACATCCCCACAAGCTACATGGAACACTTCATGTTCAAGATACACATCACAGCCAACTTCTCCAGGTGTGGAACCCTCCTATACAGACCACCTGGACCCCGCACCAATTTCTCCAGCAACATGACGGACTTTGTCGCACCTCTCATCATCAAAGCCAGCACCTTCATCCTCCTCGGAGACCTTAACTTTGACCTCGGAGACCTCTCTGACCCAAACTCTAAGATCCTTCTAGAAAACCTTGAAAGCCTTGGCCTAGCTCAGCACGCCACTGAACCCACCCACACCGCCGGACACCTGTTGGACCAAATTTTCTCCTCAATCAGTAACATCTTAGTTGACAAGCCCGCAACTATGACCTGGACAGATCAAGGCCTTGTGAGTTTCAATATACCAATCCTGCATCATCACAGACGTACCAACTCAGGATCTGCCTGCCAGAGCTGGAAAAGCATTTCAGAAGAGGATTGGGCTTCCATCCTGTCTGAGCATCGGCCCGAGCACACCAGCGACTTGCTGAAAGCCACCAAAAACCTCAACCGCTGCATGTACCAACACCTTTGCATCTGTCAACCCAAAGGCAAGAGCCCGACCACAGACCAGCTGGTACGCAGAGGAACTCAGGCTGATGGAGCGCCAGCCACTACAAGCAACTGGAGCACAAATGGAGACATCAATTCACAGCAGATAAAGACTTCTTCGAATCAGCCCGACGTTACCACCAGCATATGCGGAACACCTATCACACAGCTCATGTATATCACATCAACGCCAGCACTAACAGCAGCAAGGAAATCTTCTCCATCATCAAAGATTTCACCACCCCTCCTGCCACCTCCAGCAATATCACCCACTCAAAAGACCTTTGCAGCAAGCTCTCAGAATTCTTCTGTAACAAAATCACGTCGATAAACAACAACTTCGATCCTCAACTGGAACCCATTACTGTTGCAACTCAACTTCCCATCATGACGATGAACGAACTCTGACCTCGTGGCCTGTTGCCACTGCTGTTGAAATTACTGCTACCATGAAGACCAACCACTTGGGGGCTACATCTGACCCTTGCCCCCACCATGACTCACCAAAGGACTCCTACCAAACAGTGAAGCACTAACACCTATCTCAGTGCTTCCATTGACTCAGCCACATCCCTGAACACCTGGAAACATGCCATCGTCATGCCTCTGCTGAAAACAAACATCCACTTGCCCAGCCACGCTTTCAAACTACAGACCCATTTCCCTCCTACCAAACCCAGCAAAGGTCTTAGAGAAACTAATGAACCAATGCTTCACTGACCACCTCAGCAACCACCACCTCCTTGATGCCATGCAGTCTGCATTCAGGCCCAACCACAATATAGAAACAGCAGTCATTACCTCTATAGATGACATCCGTATGACCACTGACAGAGGAGACACAGCAGCCCTCATTCTCCTGGACCACTCTGTGGCATTTGACATAGTCTCTAGCCCCATCCTTATCAGATGCCTGCATGAGACTGGCATCCAAGGACCTGCTCTCCGCTGGATCTGCTCCTTCATAATGGATGGGATACAAGCTGTCAGTCTAGCACATTACTGCTGAGGAGACCCTCTCGCTCAGTCCCACTCTCTTCAATGCATATATGATCCCTCTGGTCAATGTCATCCATGTACACAACATCAACATCTTCTCCCATGCAAATGACACGCAACTCATACTCTCCCTCCCTACGTTCTACCTATGTGTCAACAAATCAACCATCTATATTTAAACACTGTGTATATATGGACTTTGTTGTGCTGTTCAACTTTGGTTATTTTGGAGTGCTGTTCTAATTAAATTTGGACCGACCACGGTGTCGGATGAAAACTATATTGTTGCTGTGCTCTGAATTGTATTTAAACAAGAAAGAAGTTCACAGCCTCCATTTCCGAAGTAACAAACTGGAAGAAAGCCAAATGTCTCAAGCTCAACACAGACAAGACAAAAGTAGTGATCTATTGGCAAGAACACCTCACCATGGAACTTCAAATGGTGGCTGGCCGAACTCGAACCCACACCCATAAACCACACCAGGAAACTCAGAATAATCATCAACAGCAAACTGGACATGACTGCACAAGTCAGCGCAACCACTGCACCCTGCTTCCACACCCTGATGAGAATGAGGAAGATCAACAAATGACTCCCAAGCAAAAGAAGAAAAACTGACACTCAATCTCCTAGTCACCAGCAAGTTGGACAATGGGAACACCCTCTATGCTGGGATCATCAAGCAACTCACTAGAAGACTACAGACAATATAGAATTCAGAAGCCAGGTTCATCCTGTACCTCCCACATAGAAATCAAATTACACCACTTCTCAGGGAACTACACTGGCTTCCAATACTCAAATGCACTCTATTTAAACTTCTCACATACACATTCAAGGCGCTCCACAACTCAGGCCCCACCTACCTGAACAGTCTCAACTCCGACCACCAACCATCCAGACACTTCCTCTCTGCAGAACTCCTTCTCACCAACATCCCACGCATACACAGAACCAGATCAGTAGGACGAGTGTTCACTTACATTGCTCCTAAAACTTGGAACTATCTTCTCCACATCAGACCCTCCTCCTCTATTCTTGAATACCATAAGACCCTGAAGACCTGGCTTTTTAATTAACTAACCTACCATGAGCCTGAGTGAGACAAATGGATTCTGGCTTTACCCCCAGCCTGAGCCAGTGGGGACTCCCCAGGAAAGAATCATTCCAAGCTGCTGTAGAAATGTATTGGGTAGAGAAAGGGCAATGGTGTGGCACACTGGACCTGGGCCACCAGCCACATCTAGGTCTAGCACAACTAAAACCCCATCCACTCTGGTCAGACCCTTAGGGGAAAACTGACAGGCAGTTTGACCTTTGCTCTGCTGTGTCAAGCTGACCTTTTGAGAGGTGGGCTTCCCCAAGTGGCACATTCTCCAGTCAGATAATCCCAGGCAGAGTTGAAGCTGTTTGTCAAAATGCTGGCTAGACCATACCTGAGAGGGCCTCCCTCTCTGGGATGTTTACTTAAAGTCCTGCCTAGTGTCCATTAAGGCTGACTCCTGAACTAGTGTTTCTTGTGATGCCTGCACACAGGGTGACAAAGGGGAGGGACTTTCCAGCAAATGTCTGGAACTTCAAGCTTGAAGCTTCAAATTAACCCATATCAGGACATCCTGGTATCCCCAAGCAGGCTGCCCTGCCTGGGATATGACCTTTTAGAAACTCTTCTTTTTCTCTGGGAAGCCTGGCACCTCATTAGGTTAAGCAGGCAGGGTTGAATGGCAGCTGGGGGCCCATGCCCTTTTGGGGCATGGGGCAGCCTGGCCCGGGTCATCACAACGCTCATGGCCGGACAACTGAAAGGTCCCAAAGACTTTGGTCCCTACTCATGTGGAGAAAGGTCACTAGCATTTCTTGTAATCCTTGCACACCGGGTAACAGAGGGAAACATTTGAGCTAATGTTTCCAACCTCCTGGAGCCCTAGCTGATCTTGAAGATTCAAATTAGCCTGAATTGCACTTCTGGAACAAAGCGGCCATCTGGTTGCATGGTTCCTGCTATAAAGGACTTCTGCTTGAACTGGGGGCGCATAAAGACTCCACATTATGGGGCTTGTGCCACGGGCCAATCCTTAGGCCCAGCCAGACACGAAGCCCCCTACGGAGCCCTCACTCATGTCCCTCAGTACTTTTCACCCCAGCAAAGCAGGGGAGCACCACCGGAGGACTGATTAGAGGCCCGGTCAGGGCTTTTCACCCCAGTGACGCATGGGAACCATCCCAGGACATGCAGACGCCAGTCCATGGCACTCTGAGTCGGCGCCCTGGCGCATTGACCCCAGTTCCTGGGAGTCTTTTCCCAGAACCTGTCAGAGCTATGACCTGACACTCTGTATGGGCTTTTCAACCCTGCGATGCAGGAAAGCCGTCCCCAGGCCTGCGGAAGCCCATCCTGACCACTGTGGGACAAGGTGGGCTGGCGCATAAACCTCAGGTCCTGAGGGTCTTCCCTCGATGGCCTCCTGAGCTCTGACCATGGACCCAGTCAGGACTTTTCAACCTGGCAAAGTAGTTGAGCCATCCCCAGGCCAACGGAAGCCCTTACAGGGCACTTTACAAATCCAAGGGCTGGTAAATGTAGCCCAGGGTCAGAGGCTTGAACCCTTGGGCCATGGGGATCTGAACTAGGGCTTGGTTAGAGCTTCTTATCTTGGCAAAGCAGAGCAGGGGAGAACTTTCTAGGGCTACGGGACCCCATCCTGATCACTTTGCAACACAATAGGCTGGAGAATGGAATCCCTAACTTCGGGTTTGACTCCATGGGCCAGCCAGAGCTCTGACTCGGGGACCCCTGTCAGAGCTTCTTTTCCCGCAAAGCTGGGGAAACCTCTCTAGGCCTGTGGGACCCTGACCTGGGCTCTTTGTGATATAATAGTCTAGTAAATAGAGTCCAGGGTAGGGGCCTTGCACCCCAGACCAGCTGGAGCTCTGAAATGGGGCCTGGTCAGAGCTCTTAGGCCAGCAGCCAGGAACCCTCTTTTGGGCACCCTTCCTGGACACTGTGTAGCATAAGAGGCTGGAGATTGAAGCCCAGGGATTGCACCCCTAGGTCAGCTGGAGCTCTGCCTAGACCCCGTCAGCATTTCTCAAGCTGGAGATGTGGGTGAGCCCTTCCCGTTCCTACAAAAGACATGGTGGGCTGATGCAGAGAACCCAGGTCTCGGGCGTCATGTTGGGTCAGTCAGAGATGTGACCCGGAGCTCAGTCAGAGCTTGGTAGGCTAGAGAAGCAGGGGAGCCCTACCTGAGACTTCGTGACCTGATCCTGGGCAAGTTGCAGCACTAGAGGTTGGACCCCATGTTTGGGGTCTTGCACCCTCTCGGGCCTCTGACCCAGGGTCTGGTAAGAGCTTCTTATCCCAGGAGAGCAGTGAGCTCTCCGCAGAGATGTATAAGACAGTCCTGGGCACTGCAAGACACAGTGGGCTAGCACATAGACCCCAGGTCCTGGGGGCCCTCATAAGTTCACCAGAGCTCTGACCATGAGCTTTTTACCCCACTAAAGTCTGGGAGTGGAGCCCGGGCCTGTGGAAACCCATCTTGAATAAATACAAAACATTACTAGTGATGCCAGTATGGCACATTTAGCACCACCCATGTGGGAGTGGTAAATGTCTCCCAGGCATAATTTCACACATTCCTAGTTATAGGTTCACAAACACCTACAATTGGGCAAGAGGTGGTAAATGTGAGATGCGCCAGAGGTGAGACGGGGCAGTGTAAAGAGGTAGGCCCAAGGAGATAGGGAGCAGTGATGAGAGGACATCGAGATGGATTACAGAACAGCCAGGGAACATGAGGAGACATGGGCCAGAGTGTGGTAGGGGGAAGTGGCCGAGGATAGTGGGGGGGCCGTGACGCCACAGATATTTGGGAAGAGGGAGCCAGAGATGACTCAGAGCTATGGTGGATTGGGTTTGCTGTGAGAGGGTGCTATGGGGGATTCAGTGGTTAGACAGGGCTATGGGAGTGCAGCGGTTATAAGGAGGGGCACCAGATGTGAGACTGGACAGTAGGTGAGGCAGGAAGAAAGTAAGATAAGACACAGGGTAGAAGGGATCAGTGATTTCATGAGACAGTAGGTCAGGAAGCCTAAGTGAGATGGGGCACCATGGAGTGAGGGGATAAGATGTGAGAATGGGCTATGGGTGTATGGGGCCAGAGATGAAATAGGACAGCTTGAGGAAGGTGGTCAGAGGTGACGTGGGACAGCAGGTTGTGGGGCCAAAGTTGAGACAGAGCTGCCTGTATTGGGAGTCCAGAGGTAACAAGCAGGGAGACTGGACAAACGTGATAAGGGCCAGTGGGAGGAGTGAAGCCATCGATGATATGGGAAATCAGAGGTAGTGGAACCAGAGGTGAGATGTGTCAGTAGTGGGTGAGGGGTGGCAGAGATGCTAGGTTAGTGGGTGACTGGTGACCAGGGGTGAGATAGTGTATTTGGGGAGAAGGCTATGGAGAGATGGAAGAGAGGGATGAGAGGTGGCAGAGGGGACCCAGGACAGCAGGGGATGGAGGCCAGGGGTGAAGCAGTGCAGTGGGGAGAGAGGGATTAGAGATAACATGAGACACTAGGGGAGGTGGACCAGATGACAGGCAGAGCTATGGGAGAGGGAGACCAGAGGAGACAAAGAGTCAGAGGGGGTGGAATCATAAGTAAGACATGGCTTGAAGAGGGATGGGACCTAATGTGAGAGTGGACAGTGGGCGAATGGAGCCAGTGGTGAGACAGGACAGTGAAAGGAGGGGGCAAGAGGTGATATGGGGCAGTGGGGGAGAAGGGGCAGAGATGAGACAGAGCAGTGGAGCAATGGACAAGAGGTCCCACAGGGCCATATGGAAGAGGGGGCAAGCTGTGAGACAGGGGTACAGAGGGCATTAGGTGGGACTAAACAGCTTGGGGAAAGGGGTAGAAGGGGTGAGTGAGGGTAGAGAAGAGATGTGGAAATGGCAGAGATGAGATGGTTCCGCAAGGGGAACTGAGCTGATGATGAGAAAGGGCAGTGGAGGAAGGGTAGTCATAAGAAAGACAGGGCAGCAGGCAGAGGACAGTGGTGAGATGGGTTGACAATGGTGTTGGCCAGAGGAGACACAGAGGCATGGAAGCAGACATAATATGGTTCTATGGGGAGGAAGGGACACATGTTAGAGGAGAAAGTAGAGGCGAGACAGGTTACTTTTGAAATGAGATAGTATTTGCATTATATCAGAGGTGAGACAGGGCAGCAAAGAAGAGAGAGGGACCAGAGTTGCTACAGGGCTACAAAGGAGCCACAGGAGGCACTGAGGCAGGGGGTCAGACATGAGCTGGTGGACATAATGGAGAACTGGGCCAGGTGCGAGAGGGGAAAGCTGAGGGGAAAGAGGTTTAATTTGCAATGCGATTGTATGGAGAGAGTGCCAGAGTTGAGACAGGGCAGGTGAGGATGAGGGGTCAAGAGTTGCTGCAGTGCTACGGAGAGGTCACAGTAGATATATTAGGGTAAGCTACCAATGAGATGGGGCTGCTGGGTGGGAGGCCAGAGGTGACATGAAAGAGGGACCACAGAGGTGAGGTGGGGCAGCAGGATCAAGACAGACAGGGATAAAATAGGCTGTGGGTAGAGGTTTTTTTAGCAGAAAATTTGAATAAAGCACCATGAATATTCTTGGACATAGGTGAACCGTATTTAACATTAAGATCTTGTATTGAATAAACATGACCAGTCAGATATTTCGCATTTAAGTTAGTAACACCAATATTTTATGATTTCCTACACCTAAAGAATTCATCAACAATTACTATATGTTTATTTCTCAGAAGTGGGGTTTGAAGAGAGTTATTCATTTGTGAAGCTTGCAGTTTGTCAGAACCCCTTTCAGAGGGCCATGGGGAAGGCAGGAGTTACTGGGTCCAACCGTGGTGGTAGAGGCCTTTAACTCCTGATGTCCAGGGGCCCAACCCACTATGGATCCCACTCAACTAGCCAAGTTCCTCTTCTGCACTTGACTCTCAGTGGTAGCTGGGGTCGAGCAGTCAAGGCTCCCACAGGGGGATGTCGCTACAGTCTAGTGAACACAACTCATAACTCAAAGTGAAAACAGTACAAACAGTAAATCATTTTCCAGCAAAATACTTGCTTTTACAAGAAACCTCATATTTTATTTCTAACTCTAATCATGCAGTGAATTACGACATTCAGAAGAAACAACACAATCCCCCTGAAGTTGGGACTGTGATGGTTGTCAGGCAAATCCCTACCCTCCATTGTGTAAGGTGTTCAGGGTTATTCCCCACTCACTGGTTGCCACATAAGGGAATGCAAACTATTACACCATACTCAAGAATTTTCCGTTTGACTCTTTAGAAATGTAGTCAAAAGTTTCTATGGTGCTGCGGCATTTAGCAGTGAGCCCCCCCTTTACGGGCCCAACTGGCCCAGTTCACGTCTTACCCACTCTCACTGCGCGGAAGAGTTCAACAATGCAGCGGGTGCCTTCAACTCTCACCCACAAGTCCTGCTCTGCTCGGAGCAGAACCCGGCGGTGCAGGGTCTCTCTCTCCTGAGCTGTGCTGCCAGAGGTCTCTCAGATGTTGGAGTAGATCCCTCCTCATAAATATGTGGTAGATTGACTTTGCTCAACAAGGGGGGGATCCTTTCTTAAGTTCCCGACTGGAGCCAGTGAGGATGCAACATCATCCACGGCATCACCGGCAGTCCTCTGTGGTGAGTCTGGGGCAGTTCACTCACAGTGCGGGTCCAGCCCGCAGGTCATAGCCTCAGTCTCTCCTTAGGACAGCGGCCCGAATCCTTTGGCAAAATTGGTACCAGAAGTCCATACAGGGTTGCTGCGGTACGTGGTTATATGGGCTCAGGCTCTTCCAACCTCATCGCCACAGCACATACTTGGCACTCCTTGAAATGAAAGTTTACTGGTGACACATTCTGGCATATGGGGTCACCACAGAGCAGCGGTACATTCATAGCCAGCCCCGCATGGAGCTCTACACATGGCTTGGTCTACAGTGACTCTCTCCTGGCATGCGGGGGTGTCACCGAAAACAATCCTGCGCATGGGTCGGTGCACATCCAAATTCTCTCACCTAGCACAGGGAGTCTTCAGGGTAGGGCTTTCCACTGGACCCAGCTCCCTCCAATGCTCTCTTCCTCACAGGGCACACTGATCTTGACAAGCAGGCAGGCGCTGGTGCTCCAGGGCAGGTGGCCTTGGTTTCCCTGGGAGACGTCACCTCACCCAGCGGGGAGACTAGCAGGCCTTGGCCCCCGACCTGGTCACAGACAGAAGTCTTGCAGAGCTCCCCCTCACACAGTTCATCTGGCTGCTCAGCAGATGACAAATCTTTGGGGACTCAACCTCCCCTTCTTATAGTCCTATTCCAGACACCAAATGTTATTCAAGGTATGTGTCTTTGAAGTTTTATGTTTGGGTTCTGCTTCTTTTGAAGTGGACACTTCTCTCTTTCTTCTTTCCTCATGAAAGATGTCTGTCACAGCAGGCACGACTCCGGAGCTGATTAACCACAGCACAATTCATGGGAGTGACCAGGGTTCACACCTGGATGTCAGCCACAGTGATATGTGCATCAAAAGATTAATCCCAGCGCTACTCTTTATGATTCCCTTATCAGTCCCATCTCCATTCCTGAGATGTGTCCAGGCCCCTCCTTCTGATCTACGACTGAATCGAAGAGCAGTCTTTTGAAAATGTAAAGGAAGTCTCTTCCTTTTCCCTCCAGTGTGTCCCTCCCAGCTCACAGGAATGCAGCAATCCACAATAAATCTGTCTGGGGGGATTCCTTGTCTCCTCATGACTTCACCAGGCATGCCTGGGCTTCCGAAATGAAACTCAATGTCCTCCATATATTGTATCATTTCAGGCACACTCACTCAGTGTCCATTCACAGCACACTTTGGATCCAGCACTACTATATCTATGCATTGTACTCAGTCTGCGTGCACTGTTCATTGCTGAAGCTTTTCTATCTTTACCCAGGGTGTGTTGTTTAAAAACACACACACTGCTTGCACACACATTCATTATGTGCGCTGCACAACACTTCACTCTTCATATATTGTACTTCACGCAAGCACACATGCACCCAGCACATGCTTTCCCTGTGCAAGCACTGCACTGCACAGCACTACGTCTCTCATGCAATGTATACCTGTCAGGTATAAATACACCCAGTACATGTATTAACCACACATGTACTGCACAGTACTGCCCCATCCTTATAGTATACCCTTCTCAGGCTCATATACAACCAATGCAGAATCACTATTCCTGTGCTGCGCAGGACTCCACATCTTATCTGATGTAGGCCAAGGGTGAGTTAAGCATAAAGCAGCGGAACTTTTAAACAGATGAATGAGCCTGTAGGTTTCACCCCTGTGACAATGGGTTAAAAATGTCCTGTTCACCACTACTGATCACTATATAGTATGCTGTCACCACCGAGCTTGTGCGGCTTAACCCCTGGTGAAGGCGTTAGCCTTCCACCACTATGAGGCTAACGCTTTGGGCACCCCTCCAGCTCCAACAAGACTGCAATCTGTGAGACACGCCTATATCCTGGCACATATGCACGTTTGTGTTCACCTATGAAAAAATAATCAGCATTTTGAATCCAGAGAACAGAACAGTTCGACACTCAGGGCACCGGTGCACTTCTTCACCGTGCAGATTTTCCTGTCCCAACACAGTTTATCTTTATCTAAACAAATAGCATGTTTTGCAGTTGATGAGATGATCAGCAACCTTTTCTTTGTAACTCTGTCTTTGATACTAATTACATATTTAAGAGCAAATATTCACTTATATTTAAACCTGGGCAGTAGAATTTTAGGCTCCTGGTAGAGTTGGACAGAGGTTAGCATGTCAGCCAAGGAGAGGGCCAAAGGTGAGAAGAGGCTGCTAGAGGGAGTGGGAAAAAAGGAGTCACAGGGTTAGAAGTATGAGGCCTCAGAGGTGAGGGAAAGCTATATGGAGCAAGCAGTCAAAGTTCATCCGGTAGAACAGGTTAGGGTGTTCAGGGGTGAGGGAAAACAGAGGAGGGGTAAGAGTGGCGATGGGCCTGGGGGTGAGGAACTAAAGGGGACACAAAGATACAGGACTTAGGGGCCCAGAGGTGAGATGCAGTGACATGGGTACAGAGATGTGAGGGGACAATGGGGATGCAGGCATGAGGTGAAAAATTGCAGAAGGCACAGGGTAGTCACAGGTGAAACATGATAGTAAGCTAGAGGTGTGATGTAGCTACTGCAAGCTGAGCCAAGTACTTCCCTTTCCGCACTTGACTCGGAGGTAATGTGTGGTTGCTCAAGCTCAGAACTCAACAGTTCGTCTACAGCACAGTAAAGAAAATTTCTAGTCTAGTACTTATCAAGACAGAAAGTACTTTCGTTATACAATGATACTCAATACTACACTCTACAAGGAACAAAAGCAAATCAGAATCATTGGTCCTGCACCCACTTCACAACCTTGCAGTCATCTCCTGTCCTCGGGCTCTGAGTTTTTGGCTAATAACTGAGAATTGCAAAATGTGTCTTCCCTAATTGCGAATCGCAAAAATGCGCACGCTGACTTTTTTGTACATCTAGCCCATATTATTTTACAAATTAAACACTGCATAACCCCAGAAACATTTTTCATAAAATGCTACCTCAGCCCATTTTGCTCCAGTAGCCACTGGCGATAATCCTTTTCCACCATTATTATTATTAAATTCACTGCATGTCATCATCTAAATATCTTTCCTTCCATTCTCTTCCTCTCCTCCATTTCCAAGAATTCTCTCTGTGCCCTTCTATATGTCTTCCTGCTTCGCTCAGCCAGCTACTTCTTGGCTAAATAAAATGCCCTCAACTCCCTAGCTCCCATATTTCTTGTGGAACTGTTGCTCCATCCTCCTCTGCCTCTGGTGTCAATACAAAGAACCTCAATCACTGAAAATAGGATAAAGCATCTACCAGTTATTGTCCACTCCAGTTATGTGCCTTGGCCTTTAAACCACGTCAGTATGCAAACATCTAAGCACCCGCTCTCTCAACCACCTCAATAGCTACTTGTCGCATGCTGAAAAATTATTTATCCCTCACATTACAGCCTCCTTATGAATCAAAAATGTCACCTTTTTATTTGTCAGGTCTCCTCCTCATAATTCCAATGCCAAAATCACTGGAAAAAAGTTCCAGAAAGGCGATGCTATGATTAGGTGTCATCCAGTACTCTGTGCACCTTTTGGCACATCATCTCCTCTTGCAATAAAGACTAAAGCCTCTGACTCTTGACGAATCAGAAAAGATTTTAACTGATCATATGTAGGGGTCAGTATCCATCCACATTGGCTGGATCCGGAAACTTTTGCTGAGCAATACCCCTTGCGCGCGGTGTCAGGTGGCTACATTCGGCTCCACTTGACGTTGGCGGCGTCGTTAGCATCGGTTATGACGTTGAGCTGCCTATGTAAGCCCCACGCAGATGTCAGTTCTTTTCTTTCCGTGCCAGTTAAGCGCCGATCCAAGAAGAGCTACCCCTCTGCCGCTTTTTGGCAGGTTTTTTCTCAACTTTTGTCGAATTCAAAAAAAATTCTACTTTGTGTGCGAGGGATGTCTTCTAGGAAGACAGGTTTCAAGCCGTGAGGTGCCTGCCACCGCATGATGTCGGTCACCGATCCCCACCTCGTCTGGCTCTGGTGTCTCAAGCACGACCACGATTCGAGGTCGTGCTCGGACTGCTGGGCCATGGCTCCAAAGGCCTTGAGGGAGCGGGTGATGAAGCTCTTCACGGCCCGGCAGTCGATACTGTCCAGCGAGACTCCACCGAGGTCCCTACAAAAAAGAGGAGGTCGCGGGACAGCTCCCGGAGCCCTAAGTCCTCTTCATCCCACTGGAGGTCCTCGGGACACGCAGGGAAGAGGCATAAGAAGAATAAGAAGTGCAAGCAGACTTTGTCTTCGTCTCAGCTGTTGTCCGTTGACAAGAGAGGTAAGGAGCACCAACGCTCTAGGCACGGTTCCCGGAGCCAGAGCCAGAGTCGACTTCGCGCCTCCCTCCCTTTCCGGGAGTCGGATCGACTCCTGCTCAAATAAAGGAATTTTACAGGCCATGCGCTGTGTATTTGAGTGGAACGACCCCGCTGGTGAGCCTTCAGGCCCCGCGGAGTCAGAAGGGGTCCCATTGGGTTCGACCCCGTCGGCTCCGGCGCCAGCGGGGCCTCAGGGATCCAATCCCAGATCAGAGTCGATGCCGGTCATGCCATCGCTACCTTCCCCGGCGTCGGAACCGAAGTCGGTGCCTGCGGCGGCGCCGGTGCCCATCGGCAGCGCCAGCCCCACCTTCATCCCCGATGACACGGAGCCGGAATAACGTCGCTCGACGCCGATTCGGACCTCGATTGAACACAGAAGTTCTTTGTTGTTGCCAGAGCACTTTGAAGATGTGCTAGGCTCAGGAGAGGAATGGAAGGGGTCTATAGACCCTTAGGAAAACCAGGATGTCTCTGTGGAGAACTTGGATTGATATGGGGAAATTGGGGAGGCCAGTGGACTGGACACTTCCCCAGACACTGGTATGCTTTCCCCGCCAACAGTGGCTACGGAGGAGGTGGCATCCTATGCCATGGTGGTAAAGAAGGCAGCTGAGGTCCTTGGACTGGAGCTGCCCTCAATGCAGGTTAGGACTGATCTCCTGACTGAGGTGCTTCAACCAGGGGCTTCCACTTCTGAACCCCTTTTGCTCTTTAATGAGGCACTTACAGATGTCCTTCTAGACATGTGGTCCAAGCCTAGCACAGGGGCTCCTGTGAATAGGACGATTGCACGCCCCCATCGCTCAGCGCCGGACGACCTTAAGTTTCTCAGCCAACACCCCAAACCAAAGAGTTTGGTGGTGCAGGCCTCTACATCCCAAGGCGGTTTCCCTTCCGCCTCTCTGGATAGGGAATCCAAGAGACTGGACTCATTTGGAAAGAAGTTGTTTTCTTCCTCCAGCCTGGCATTGCGGTCGGTGAATACTGCATGCTTATTGGGATGTTTCTACCATTCTCTTTGGGAGACAGTTGCACAAGTGCTGCCACAGATCCCGGAGGAGGCCCGGGCTGTGCTCTCCCAAGCAGTGAAGGATGGGAGATGTAGGAGGCTGGCTTGGTATGTGGTGCCCACTTATCTAAGCGTGGCAACCTGCACCAATCCAGACAACCCTTATGGTGGTTTTAGTGGTTTAGACTACTGCAGAAAGCTCTCAAAGTTTTAGCTGTGGAGAGCAGCCTTCAGGCTTAGTCTAGCAGGAGTGCAAAGTAGAGCAGTTTACCAGTATCTAACCCTTTGGAGTAGGCTAAGTGAAAAAGAACCACACAGTGTACTCATAAAAATAGATATTTATTACAGACACTAACTAACACTTTACAATATCTCCTACACTTTTCAATATCTCCTACCCGGATATATAATCACGATGCACACAATATTTCGATTATAGAACAGTAAATAGCACCAATACACAGTGGTCCCCAGGGGGAGACCAAACCATATACCAAAATAGTGGAATGTGAACCACAACCTAAGTTGAGACCGGATCCAGGAGACGTAGAAGAGTTGGGAACCCAAGGATCCACTTCAGGTGAGTAACTAGGAACCCCACGATGGCCGAGT
Organism: Calotriton arnoldi; assembly: GCA_963921515.1. Taxonomy (NCBI): domain Eukaryota; kingdom Metazoa; phylum Chordata; class Amphibia; order Caudata; family Salamandridae; genus Calotriton; species Calotriton arnoldi. The sequence goes on along the minus strand of CAWUFW010008730.1, from coordinate 799,214 downwards.
GTAAAGAGGATACACAACTGCATACTCAATACTGTTCAATGGGTACATCGTGGTTGCAGTCTTAGGAGAAGGACCCTTCCCAGTAGACCCCAAGACACCCTGTGTGAAACAGCAGGTTGAGGAGCCACCCCGTCCATGGATACCCTAGAACCAGGATACCTACACATGGGTCAGACTGGAGGGCCTCAGGATCATGCCACAGGGATAACAGAGTCTGTTGGAACCCCAAAGCGGGTTCGAGTCGGAGAGTACCTGAAAGCAGAGGGGACAGAGTCTGTTGGAACCCCAAAGCGGGTTCGAGTCGGAGGCCCCTTGAGTTCAAGGCGATGACATGCTTCGAGCACTGTTCAACTGAGTCGGTAGCTACCCCCGAGCTACTGTGATGCGGAAGACGACCGAGTCCGTCAGTTCCAACCGACCACGTTGGCGCGTATCAGTTCTAGCGGGGCACAGACTCATTGACAGAACCTTTCGATGCATCCGACTCTGCTGGCACGAGTTAGTCGGGACAACCGAGGCGGTTGCCGTGCGGTGAAGTGATACAGCGACGCGGTGCACAGGGGTTCGTCGAGGAGGCTCCGACGAGGGATACTGGCCTCAAACTTGGTGAGAGGACAGTTCAGACCTCGAGGAAGCGAAGAACCGCCACCTGTGATGCTGAGCTTGTTGGAGTCCGGAGGAGCCCAGGGTCGGCAGACCGGTCGGCTGTGTTGTGGTGTCTGCAGATGCAGGGGAGTGATTCCTTCACTCCTAGGGAGAGTCCTTCAGGTGTCTTTGATGCCCACAGGCCTTGGCAGAACCTGTATGGAGCACGGGCACGGATATTGCAGCAAACTTGCGGACAAGGAGGCCAGGAGCAACAGGGATCTTCCCAGGTGCAGTCTCGGAGTCCAGAGCGAAGTCCAGAGTACCCAGATGGTTGAAGTAGAAGTGGAGTTGATCTGAATCGAATCCCACAACAAATCTAGAGACCCACCCACAGGTCCCTTAAGTACCCCAAGGTGAGGGTTGGGACGATTCATGGGTCCCTCCCAGAGGAGGGGTTGGACATTTGGGAGGATACTCCCATGTCCTTTGTCCAGTTTCGCGCCAGAGCGGGGAGCCAATGGGTCCCTGATCTGGTTAGAAATGGAGTATGCAAGGAGGGCACAAATGTGCCCTTCGAGCAGACTATGTGGCGCTGGTCAGCACCCCACCCCGGCCTAATACCACTAAATCCTGTCTGGGAGGTGGTCACACCTCCCTGTGACAGGAAACCTATTGTCCTACCTTCCCCTGCTCGGGCTTGGCCCAACAGCAGGAGTGCAGAATCGTGTCTGGGGTTGGCAGCAGGCCTAGGTTGCTGTTAGGCTCTGTAAGGTTGAACCCGGGAGCATGGAGGGTGCCCCGGAGGAGCTCTACCGTGGATGGAATCATACCTCCAACACCGGACACAGTGTTGGGGTTATGATTCCAACATGTTTGATATCAAACAAGCCCAGGTTCGTTCCAGCCAGTTTCGAGATGGTCATTGCGTAATGAGGCATGGCCTCTCTATAATGTAATAGCTGATGCACTTACAAAGCCTGGAGAATAGACGCCGGGGTCTGTAGGGGGTGGCCCGCTCATGCAGGTCCACCCTCACACTTTAGAACCGAGCACCCTGCCTTTGGGACTGAAAGGCCTGCTAGAGGGGTGACTTATAGGTTTCGAGTGCAGTGGTGAAAGATATAAGGGAACTTATGTCTTTCGTGAGAGGTGCACTCACCGACTCACACAGGCTGCAATGGCAGGCCTGTAGTCATAGTTTATGGAAGGTCCCTCATGAGAGGCATAACACATGCTGCAGCCCACAGGGGACCCCTGGGGTACCCGTGCCCTAGGTACCTTAGTACCATATACGAGGGACTAACAAGGGTGCCCAAGTAGCTAAATAGGGATGTACCGAGGTACTCACTAAAACCAATTTAGTAGAGAAAGCACAGAGGCTGGGGTCCTGGTTAGCCGGATCCCAGCCAGACTAGTCAGAAACAGCATAACACCAGGCAAAAAGTGGGGGTAACCATAAAAGCAGATCCTACTTTCCTACAGGAGAGATGCAGCAAAATTCACCATACGGTTTGGCCTAAATACGACAGATGCGCTGGGCAGAGTGATTTCAATGACAGTGGCCTTGAGGCGCCACGCCTGGCTTCGAACAACTGGCTTCTTGGGCGATGTCCAAGCCAATCTGATGACCATGCCCTTTGATGGAACCCGTCTTTTTGGGGAAAAGGCAGATTCGGCCCTGGTCAGGTTCAAGGACTCTCGAGCTACAGCCAGATCCTTGGGCCTCTCCTCAACTCCTCATAGCCAGTCTTCCTTTCACCCCTTTAGTGGCATCGCAAGGGGTTTCTAGCAGCATCAGCCCTATCCCAGCCACCGTCCCGCACAGACTGCCCAAGCCGTGCGAGGACTTGGATGCGGTGCATTACGATCCAGGAATGGAAGCTAGAAGTCATCGACCACACTGCCCCCAGTAGCCACAGCCTTCAAGCCCTCCTAGGATGACTCTGCTGGACCACACTACTCCAGTTGGTGGGAGAATTCGTCATCATCTCCCCCACTTGAGATCCATAATATCGGACAAGTGGGTCTTGCAGATCGTCCAGGAGGGCTATTTCCTGCCTTTCCTCTCTTTTACTCCTCTCATTCTGCCAAATCAGGAATGGCTGATGGAGGATCATTTAAGGTTGCTCTAAGAGGAAGTTACGGCTCTCTTGGCCAAGGGAGCTATAGAAAGGTTCCCAGTTTCAGAAATAGACAGTGGCTGTTATTCCTGCTACTTTGTGATTACGAAGAAGAACAAAGGGTTGCGGCCCATTTTGGATCTTCAGATCGTCAATCTCTTCCTCAAGAAGGAGAAATTCAAGATGCTCACTCTGGCTCAGGTCTTGTGTGCCCTAGACCAAGAAGACTGGATGTTAGCGTTGGACCTGCAGGATGTGTATTTTCACATCCCCATTCTGCCAGGCCACAGGCGTTCCCTGCGGTTCAAGGTAAGCCGCGAGCACTTTCAGTTTACCGTGCTCCCCTTCGGCCTTGCTAGTGCCCCTCGGGTGTTCACCAAGGTGATGGCTGTGGCTGTGGCCGCAGCTCATCTGCTCAGGTTAGGGGTGTCAGTCTTGCCCTACCTCAACGACTGGCTGTTGAAGGTGGCCCTGCCCCAGGCAGTCGTCTCCCACCTTCAGACTACGGCAGACCTCCTGCATTCGCTGGGGTTCTCTATAAACTTGCCGAAGTCACACTTGATTCCGTCTCAGTTCCTCCCTTTCATCGGAGCTGTTCTGGACACAGTGCAGTTTCGGGCTTATCCTCCCAAGCAGCGAGTCCAGGATATTCAGGTTATGATTCAGATGTTTCTGCCTCGATCATGGATTTCAGTGAGACTGACTCTGAGGCTGTTGGGCCTCATGGCCTCCTGCATCCTGTTGGTAAAGCACGCCAGGTGGCATATGCGCACTCTGCAGTGGGACCTGAAGTTCCAATGGGCACAGCATTGAGGAAATCTTACCGACATGGTCCAGATCTTGGAAGGAACTGTGAGAGATCTGCAATGGTGGTTGAAGAACCACGATTGGGTCAGTGGCAGACCCCTCTCCCTTCCCCAACCAGATCTCACAGTTGTGACAGATGCGTCACTTCTGATATGGTACGGCATCTGAGAGAGGTGAAGATCAGGGGACACTGGTCTCTGGCGGGGACGGGGCTCCACATAAATTTGTTGGAGTTCCGAGCGATTCAGTTGGCATTGAAAGCATTTCTTCCCTCTGTCAAGGGGAAGCTAGTGCCGGTGTTCACGGACAACACCACGGCCTTGTGGTACTGTAACAAACAGGGCAGGGTGGGGTCGTGGACCCTTAGTCGGGTGGCATAACCCTGGTGGTTCAACACCTGGCAGGTTCTCTAAATGCCAGGGCGGACGAACTCAGCTGTTGATGCCTAGCCAACCACGAATGGTGACTCCAGTCGGAGGTGGCGCAAGGTCTCTTTTAACAGTAGGGAGAACCTTGGTTAGATTTGTTCGCCTCCGAAGAGAACGCGCAGTGTCAGCAGTACTGCGCACTGGAGTTTCCAAGGCGGCAATTGCTCGGCAATGCTTTTCATCGCGAGTGGAGCTCAGGCCTGTTGTACGCCTTTCCACCCATACCACTCCTGCCCAGGATTCTGAAGAAGATCAGGAGCAACCGAGCCCAAGTCATCCTTGTGGCTCCAGACTGGGCAAGGAGAGTCTGGTATCCAGAGCTTCTGAAGATGACCATCGATCCTCCGATCAGGATGCCCCTTCAGGAGGATCTTCTGTTGCAGCAGCAGGGGAGGGTTCTTCACCTAAACCTGTCAACTCTGCGCCTTCATGCGTGGAGATTGAGCGGCAACAGTTGATGGCTTTTGACCTTCCTCCCGAAGTCTGTAACGTTATTCCGGCAGCCAGGCAGCCCTCCACCAAGACGGTATACACCTGCTGTTGGCAGAAATTTGTATTATACTGTACAGAAAGGTCTATTGACCCTCTTTCTGCTTTTCTTCCTACTGTTCTTTTGTTCATTCTGACCCTTTCCCAGCAGGGCTCTGCTTTGGGAACTCTCAAGGGTTACTTTTCTGCTCTGTCTGCTTTTTGCGGCTGCCAGACCAGCCCTCTCTCTTCACACCTCCCATTGTACATAGGTTTCTAAAAGGGCTGGCTCACCTATTTCCACCTACGCCCTTTCCTATGCCACAATTGGACCTTAAATTGGTCCTCACCTACCTGAGGTGCGCTCCCTTTGAGCCTTTGCACAATTGTCCCCTCCGGCTGTTGTCCATCAAAACAGCCTTCTTAGTGGCGATTACATCTGCCCGAAAGGTGAGTGAGTTACAGGTGTTGCCTTGGTCGCCTCCTTATCTTATGTCCTTTCCGGACAAGGTGGTGCTTCACACCTGGGCATCTTTCTTACCAAACGTTGTGACCCCTTTCCATCTGGGTCAGCCCATCACATTGCCCACCTTCTTTGCTCCCTTCCTTCTAAGGAAGAGGAGCGTCTCCACTAGCTGGATCCAAAAAGAACATTGACGTTCTACCTTGACCGCACAAATGAGTTCCGGATGGATGACCATCTCTTTGTGGGGTACATGGGAGTGAAGAAGGGAAGGGCAGTGCAGAAAAGGACCATGTCTCGCTGGGTCGTTCGCTGCATCAAGATCTGTTATGCCTTGGTAAAGAAGCAGCCCCCTGAGGGATTAAGGGCCCATTCCACCAGGGGAAAGGCTGCGACTACTGCTTTGGCTCCGGGTGTCCCAGTCCAAGACATCTGTCAGGTGGCAACGTGAGCATCTTTGCACATGTTTGCCAAGCATTACAGCCTGGACAATCAGGTTCGCAGAGACGGGCATTTTGCCAGTTCAGTTCTGGAGGACTTCCTAGTATAGACTATGAGTCTGCAACCCACTGCCGGGATGGTATGGCTCGGGTATCTAATTCAAATGTAAGAAATTTGCAGCTAGAAGTCTCTATCAGATGAACAAGTTACTTACCTTCGGCAACACTTTATCTGGTAAAGACTCTATCTAGCTGCAGATTCCTTACAGCCCCACCCATGCCTCCCCGCTTTGCAGACTGATATTGTAGGACTAGGGTTACTCCCCCTTTCAGGGCCCTAGTTTTGCACACGACTACGTCAGTTACTTCGTGGCTCTGCGCTTCTGGCATGGAAAAAACAAAAAGTACTGACGTCCGCGTGCCTGGGTGGCGCCTATATAGGTACCACGACGTCATAACCGACGCTAGCGACGACGTCACGCAGAGCCGAATGGAGCCACCCGATGCCGTGAGCAAGGGGTATTGCTCAGCAAAAGTTTCCGGATCCAGCCTGATGCCTGGGAAATTCAAAGGTAAGGAATCTGCAGCTAGATAGAGTCTCTACCAGATAATGCGTTACCCAAGGTAAGTAACTTGTTCATCATGCCTAAACTTACATAGTGACCCGAAACAATTCCCTTTGTTGAAATTCCAGCACGCACCTACCTGTCCACTCTTATTCTGGGTTCCCACTCCTCCTGCAGCGGGCCACCCCTAAAAGGGAACATGCAGCAATAGTTATCCGTTTGCCATTTAAATTACTGGTATGGTTCCAGTTGCCGTAATGCATTGTCACCATAATTGTTGGTTAACCTCCACCCACAACTTGTAGGGTCTAAGCTACTCTCACTCTAGATTCCTCATCATACATTGTTAAGGCTATTCCACCAAAACTTATGTATGACATCCTGATAATGTCCCTATATTTAATAACGCTACACTGTTCTTCAATGTTAGACACAACACTCTGCCTTTTGGCCAATTCAATTTCCTCCTCTTTAGATCCTTCCTTACTCCACATCGATCTCTTTCTGTAAGAACTTGAATATATTCACAAAGTCACAAGCTCAATTTTTTTCCCTTGGTGCTATTCAGCAAAAATCCACCTAATGGTTTTGCTATACCCATGATGTGTATCTGCACTGCCTCTTTTGTGCCTGTTTCCCTATCATCCTCTTTGCAACTTTCCTTCGTTCCCATCTGTCATCCCAGTTTCCCCCTCCCCTGTCTTGTCAGCACTAGCTCCTGAAGTGTCAGCTGTCGCTTCTCTTGCTGTTATGTCCACCTCCATTTTCTGTTTAGCGCCATCTTGCTTTCTCCCTTCCCTTTCCTTACCTCCAGCCTTTTCTCATGAAACTCATTCCATGCTTCTTACCACTTCCTTTGGAACTTTTCACACTGCCCCTCATTTTCATCAGTCCCTTCACTTTCTCCGATGTCCCCACAAACTTCTGAATACTGACAGTAAGATTCACCAGCTTGTCTCCAGGGGGATCCCATTCACCATGACCTTTTATCACCTGTGTCCCCTTTCCTGTGACTCTGTCCTTGCATTAGCTTCCTCTTCTTTCCTCCATGGCAATTGTCCTCTCGGTGCAGGCTTTGGCATACTGTCCTTCTTCCCTTTCTCTCTCCCATGATCCCCCCTGGACCTCTCAACACTTGTTCTCTGGGCCTCACCACCACTGACGCCTGTCTCTGCGTGTTACCCTCGCCTGGCCTTCCTGGGGCTGCTGTGTTGTCTCTTCCTTCTCAGGGCTCTATCATCCATTGAGGATCCCCGTGGCATACTCACCACTTCCATGTTCCTTGTCACACATACGTCTGTCTGTCCTGTAGCCCCCTCTTTCTATGGGTCCCCCCAACCGCATTTCTGAGGTCTGCTCCCCATCCATAAACCTCTGCCATAATATCTTGCCCCTTTCTCTTTCGATCCTCACAGCACTTCTCTGCTTGAGGGCAGGAGGTGCCCTTATCTTCTCCCTATGTTCCTCCTTGTGGGTCAATGCCTCCTGCTGCCCCTGTCCATCCCTTGTAAGCTTGGCACCTGCCCCGGTGCTCCTGCCCATCCAGATTGGTATTCTGTAGCTCCTTCTGCCACACTGTCTACTGAAGGTGCCCACTCTTTTCACCATCCTTTGCTCACCTCCTCTCTGATGCTTCACTGTCCTTGATTTTGGGCCTTCCAGCAGTCGTCCACAGCTTTGCCCACAGTTTGCTTTTTATTTTGCAAGCCTGGCCATCCGACAGCCCGCTCTCCCTGGTCTCCCCATATGCCTTCCATCATCAACTCTTTGGGGCCTACGACCGTTTCTTAAAGGGTCTGATCTGCTCACCCTCTTCATTAGACATGGAGCAGCTCCTTTTATCTCATGTTTACTGCCTTCTCACCATACCCGCTGTACTCTGCAGGCTGGTCGTCTTCTCCCTTTCATCCTCTGTGTCTCTTGCAGCACCACTGCTGCCTCTGGGGCCACCTGCTCGTCCCCCCTCCTAAGAGACAGCATGCATGGAAATATCCACGCCTTTCCCTCCTTGCATGGCCTCGGTCCATGGGGGATGAATTAAGATCTGTTGGCTACTGTCCTACCTGCCAAAGCAATGCCTTTGTGGTCTCCATGGCCGCCTCCGTAGGCACAGACAGGGGCACCAAGTTTCTTCCCATTTTGGTATCGAAGTAATTACTAAATTCCTTTGCATGTGTCTCCCTTACTGATGACGTTTCAAAAGCTGTTCACAGGAAACTTGCAACTAATAATTCCACAAATAATTCCTGGTATTCATAAAAAATATTGGTAACATTTAAGATCACAAGAAAATATTCTGCTTATTGTTTCTAGCTCAGCTTGGTTTGATTAGAGTGAAAATGAGGGCCCTGTTTTGGGGGAAGGAGCAGGGAAAGCTCAGCTGAGACTTGGAGAAAGCAATGGGTACTAGACTGGAATGATTTCTCATTTCTTAAGTTACCACAGTGTCATCAAGAGGACATGCCTAGTTCAGAACGTTTCTCCTTCTGAAAATCGTGGCCACCATCATCTGTGTTTGGGCCCCACATCCTGTGTTTTTGCCCGATTATAATTTTTGGCCCAAACCATTGATGGGAGTGCTTTTATCTGTTTCAGTTGGAGCCGCTATCCGGGTTGTTACAGCTGTGATCATGCCCATGTTACAGCCTTTACCTGCTTCTCAAGCTTGTAGCTAGTCTCAGATCTTACTAACAATGACGTCAGAGATCACATCTCGACTGCAGATCTGAAGAATTGCTAATAGAGCTTGAGTGTCAACTGAGGGGTCAAATTTGCAGATGCCCCACTTCTCGAAAAACACAGCTGACATTCCATTGAGACTCTTGTTATGGTACTGAGATTCTCGTTAGTGCCTATCAGCCCCTCACGTCATTGCAACAGCGGGCCCTTGAGCCATCAGCTGCGGTGCTTACCAGGACACCATACTTCAGATGTGTTAGTTGGTGCAAGCAGACCTCAACCTTGGGGTGTGGATATATTGGCATGGGTGTGCCTCACATGGGGATTCAGAAGCTTGGAGTAAGTGAGTCTTATGGAGCGTCGCACTGCACCTGCAGCAGAAGAAGAGACAATTCCTGCCTCTGCACACCTGCACAATTAATATTTGACAATGTAAACAATCCAAACCAACAAACTATGAATAAGCACTAGTTATCGCAAAGAATGACAAGTATCGATACTGTCGCAGTATTTCCACAATGCACAGGATTTTAAAGAGACAGAAGATAATACCTTGGGTGGCCAAGTATGTGGCACACAGATCTATAGGGTAGAGGTAGATGGTAGATTAGACATTGAATGCTTAGATGATGCAAAGGCCCTACAACAAATGAGCCTTCAGCCAGGGATTTACCAGGCCTGGCACGGTGAGGCTGCCAAGCTGGCAAACTGGTAATGTCTTAATGAGGAGGATATTAATGGGAACTTGAATCCAGCATTGAGCGAGCGTACCAAGGGGGACAAATAGATGAGAGTTTCATGGTGTGGGTCCTGAATATTTAGCACAGAATATTGTTAGAACACAATATCATAGCCATACTACTGAGAATAAAATTGTGACAGGTAAGTTTATATAGATTGTCTATACCTGCCTCCACATATGTGTCCTTTGATTACATTTATATATATATTTATTTTTTCAAGGTACATAGAGGTGCAGTTAAGAATAATAAATCTATACCTCCCTATATGCATTTACTTTTCAATATTTTTGTCCTCAATATTCCAGACTATAACTGAAAATAAATGCATCTGTGGGTGAATAAATGAAAGAATAGGTGAATGAAAATATAGTCTATCGAGTGCACATATGTTGCAAAAGGCTTCCTAGTGCTAGAAAGAAAGTCCGGTTCTCTTCGCCGATCAACTTTCAGCATTAGATTGTAAAACCAATGCAGCTTAGTTTATGCCATATTTCAAGTTATAATGAAAGCAGCATCTAATTTCAATGGAATAAACAGTGCACACAGCTTCCAATCAGTTTCATAGTCCTTAAACAAATCAATTAGTGTTCTGGATAATCATTAGATATTCATGGGCACCCAAGAGGCTGAGAATGAGTAAATAGAGAAGGTAGCCTGGAGTGTTCATGGAAACACACTTGAATGCAGACAGGGACATCCTATTATGGGTCATGTGTGTCATCTGGTAAAAGATCTTCTTCGGATTTCTATTGGGTAACTGCACCATGACAAAGCATCAGCTGAATGTTCTGCCTTTGACTTAAATACATAATTTTTCATTGTCATTATTATTTTTAGGGAGGCGGTGGCCAAAGGAGCAATCCTGGTAAGTAGAAGTCTATATATCACTTCTTTTAGTTCCACGGACTTCAGGTATTGTAATTTCTGTCTGAACTTTCACTTTAAACTACCTTTGACCCATTCCACTTCTAAACCGAAATATTTGTGTCTTCAAATACCTCCTCATTTGCTGTCATTTAAGCTTTTCAAGTAGACCTTATTAAGGTGGTATCACAGGTTTTCCAGGGATGTAACTTTATAATTGGTGGTGGGAACATGAGCGTTCCTGAGGTCGGGCAGTGGGGGTGTGGTCAATGGGAATGTGGTGGACATCCACAGTCATGACTTTTTATTTATTCACAGACATTGCTAATGGTTTTTACACCCATATAGAAACTTGAATTTTGTGTCAATAAAAGGGTGGAGAAATTGTGCAGTCTGGGTTTGAAAAACCCTCAGAGCCACCATTTCATATGTTCTGAGGGTGGAGCAGAAGGCGGATCCCCATGTGAAAAAATATTTTCCATGTGAAGAAATAAAATGTAGAAAATTAAGCTAACGTGTAATTTAACAACATCCATAATCAGGTCAGTTGTCAGAAAATATGTGAGTTTAGGGTTAAGCATGGCCATGGAAATATTTATGTTTTTTGTCGATATGCTAGTGTAGCACAAGATATTATTATTGTCAATTAAAAAAACGAAGTGGCTGGATGACAATCGTTAGTGGATGCTTATGACTTGCAAAGTTACCTCCCTCTTTGTGAAAGAGGCTGAATAATGTTAGTTCCATTGCAATGTAGACATAGCTACAAAGTTTCCCGGTTCCATGCGTGATGTGCTGCTCCCGTCCAGGTATCTTCCTTAAATTCTAGGACTTGTAGTACTGTTTTATAATGAAATAAACAACACTACTGGTCTCAGAATTGAAAGAAAAAACCTGAACTGGAGCACTGCATCAAGCATGGACCTGGGAATGTTGGCAGAGCTGTGTAGCACCTCTGCTTTAAGAGATTTCACTCTATGGCCCAGATTTACTATGATTTTGCGTCAGGGTGTTGTCACGTTTTTGATGCTACTCTGACGCAAAATCTTTTTGGATATTTACTAAGCCATGCAAAGCCCGATTTGCATAGCTTTGTATGGCTTACTAAAAAAACTTTGCACCGTGGATGCAGCTCATGGGTGGAGCATGGGTGTTACCCTGCCTAAACCCATGGATTTTGACACAAACCCAGATTTGCTAAAGTCAGTAAACTTGGGTTTGCACCACGGTGGTGCAAATACCCGAGAGAGGAATAGGGAGGAGAAATATCTTTATTTCTCTTCATTAGTTCTTCTTTCTATGTGTGCTGAGGAATGCAGCACACATGGAAAGAGGAACTAATGAAGAAATATGTCTCAAAGGATCGTCTTTGTGCATGAAGGTATCCCTTCCTGCACAAAAACAATCCTGCCCATAGTGCAGGCACCCTTGTGCCATGGCGCAAGGGTGCTTGTGTTTGCGCTAGGCAGCCACAAATGCACCAGCGCTAGGACAGAGCTGAAATGATCCATATCTTGCATATGGCACAGTTTATCTCTCGCAAAAAAGTAAAATTGATGCACAGAATTCTGAACAATGGCAAACATTCACCCCCAGTACAGAGATCTGGGCCTAAATCTATCGTTTTTTTGCTCACCATGCCATTCCAGTTTAGACCCAGCCATTTCAAATCAGTCTTGACACTGCTCCCCCTGGTAACAGTCCAGCCCGAACTGCCAGGCCAGGTCCTCAACAGATCAGAAACAAGCATGCTGGGACCGGTTTTGGGGTATCACCCCTCATCATCAACTCATAATATGCTTGGCAGTGCAGCAGCTGCACTGCCAGCATGTTGTGGCCTCAGATCGCTGCAAGACTGCAAGGGATCACGGATCCCTGGTGGTAGCAGCGGTTCTATGATGGTCCAACTGCCAAAGTCATAATAGGGCCCTCGAACCGCTGGTGTGGTGGTTGCGCACCGCCACCGTGGGTTTTGGGGTCCATCAGACCGCCAAACCCATAATCAGGCCCTAAGTACAGTCGTCATCAGTTCATATACACAAGTCTAAAACCAACAGTAAAAGATTAATATTTTAAATGGGCAGTTCATCAATTCGCCATCCAGATAAATTAAGGTATAGCACTGGTACCCTTCTTGCTCACATCATGTATGAGTGTGCTAAGATATCTGCAATCAATTCGTCAATTTGCCGTACAGATTACATTGTGCTATAGCACAGAATTTCCTTCTCACTATCCACATGGAAGTTGCAAATTTTGTTATGTTATAAACGATTGCTTCATCAATGATAGTTTTAAAAATTTCAGCGCTTCTTCACACTGTCTAGCCCCTGATCACCGGCACACAGGTAAAAACCATTTCCAACATGGGGTGACATATGCATTACAGCAAAAGACATATGTGCAACCAATGCAATCTCTGTTCTACAAGCTGGACATCTATTACTAGCACAGTATTTCTTACCCCATCATATGCAAAAGCTATTAGTGGGCAGAATCTCGTATCCAAATTTAGCATATAACTGCTTAGCCATTGGGCATTGTATGTTGTCAAAAAAAGGCTCGAATAACGGTATACATTTATGATCAAGGAGCCTGTCAGTCAAGTTACCCGGTATACATTTGCGCAGCTCTTCTTCACATAGATAGAGCTTGAATTTTTCTTTAATGGCCGACAAACACCGAGGGCCTCATTTGCAAGGCCCCTAGCGGCACTCCGGTGGCGCAATGTGCCGCAGTATATTTACACGGTCACGCAAAGGCACTTTACGTGACTTTTCATGGCCTTGTAAATATGTGCCCCTTTCACGTAGAACACTACATGAAAGGAGCATTCCATGGGTATTGCTGTGGGTGTTCCCATGCAACACCCCTGGAATCTGAAGCACTCCCAGATTTACTAAGAATCGGAAACCTGGGAATGCGTCAGATTCTAACGGCACCCCAGGGGTAGCATTAGGGAGGTGCAACGAGGAGAAATATCCTTATTCCTCCTAGTTTTTATCTCTTTCTATGTGTGCTGCATTCTGCAGCACACATAGAAAGAGGAAAACACCTCTCATGATTGTTTTTGTACAGGAAGGTGTCCCTTCCTGCACAAAAATAATCACCCTACAATGCAGACACCCTTGCACCGTGGCGCAATAAGCAAATAATCAAAAGAGAATGGATCACTTGTGCACGGAGCAAGCACAAGTCGCAGGAAGGATTCCTCAGAGTGAGGAAATTGACTCCGCCCGTATTCCGACTGAGCCTAAAATGGCACAAATATAAGTTGTAGATACAGCTCATCTAAAAGCAGCCAATGTGCTAATAGGCACACATAGAAGAAGGGTAAGTGTATTACTTACCGTCGCACGTCACAAAATTGTTACGTGCTACTTTTGGTCCTGAAGAAAGCCCCCTGACCCAACTGGGCATAGAAAGGGCTAAAACATGTCGACCACTCACGTTTTTTAGTAGGTGCTATGGAACAGTAGACCTTCTATTTACGCACCACCTTTTCTTTTAACCTTTACCCCATTATCAACACAATAAATTCTAGTTTGATGGATGGAGGTAATCTTTAAACGCACTTCACGTTCACCCTCACTATCTCTGATCACTACTGTAAATACCAGTTGGTCTCCCTCCAGGTGGAGGAAAGCACAATTAAAGACCCGATAATGATGCTTTTCATGTAACTATTTTAGCGGAAAACCAAGATATACCGCTCTTACGACTTACACGTGAATGAGGGTTTTTTAAGACGACTAAAACTAAAACCCAAGACCCTGGCTTCAAACAGGACATGTGACGCATTCTCTTTTGATTATTTGTTTAATTTATTTTAGCCAGGGAATTCTTAAATGGTGATTTGACCGCAGTATTTCTTCAAGGGCTTGCCTATATGCACCTAGCTCCTCTGTTTGCCACAATCTGCGCCAGTACAAGAGTGGTCTTAGTTTAACCGTATGAGCAATCGGATGCCATCCTCTGGCCATTAGCAGTGGAAGATAAGGAGCACTCTGTGAAAGATTTTTTAATTATGGCAACCATCTATTTTTCTCCACTGTTAACTTAGTATCAATAACGTGACCCCATAACTAGGATCCATATAAAGCTGTCTTCTTGGGCTTAAAGTTATATATATTTGTAAAGCTGGTGAAATTGTCCTTGTTTTTGTTTTCTTGTATTGTTTAAGAATGGTCATAGATTGATGCTGCAATCTTAATCCACTTTTTTAAAATCTATTGCATCCAAAACACAGTGCTTGTCAAATTACCACCAACGTAATCAAAATCTGTGACATGCTCAATCATTTCATCATGTGCTTTAATGTGGGCCTTCTTGAATTTATAAGGGTTAAGGGACATATATTTGGCTTTTGATGTATTTAACCCGGCGCTCTATCTGCACAAAACATCAAAAAGCGATCAACCACAGCCTGCATACCTGAAAGAGTTTTGAAATTAGAATCGTGCCATCTGCGAATAGCAGTGCTGGTATATTTGGGCCCCTATTTTTGGTGCATTGTTGTTAGGTATATCTGAATATTTTACTACATCATGTATTGATAGTGCAAAAAGAGTCAGGCAAAGACGCACCTCTTGCAAAAGGAAAAAGGAGGCGCCTGCACACCGAAAATATACAAGGATTCAACAAGGTAAACTGAATAACAAAGTGCTAGAGCGTGCCACACGGTTTACGAGGGCTGCCAATCCCTCACGCTGCTTGAAATGTGGTGAATGTGTCAAGCGAAATAGCCTAACATACCCCGTGTGCACAGCTGTGTGAAACATATACAAACTCATCAAAGTTAGTAACGCAAGTATCATTCAATGAGTCATTTAATGCTGCATCAACATATGAATTTCAAAACAACATATTCCTGAATCGTCATCTCAATTCATAAAACAAAAAAAGGATATGCAAGTCTCATTGCATGATATGACTCAATCATTAATACAGAATTGAAGCTAAATCAACATTTAGTAGTCTGATAACACAATTGATACAAAGGTCTCAGTTAAACAAATACAAGTTGAACGTCAGCCCAATGCATTTCGGGACGATTCGTCCCTTCTTCAGGGGCCACTGTAAGGTAAACGTACATAGTGTTACATATAAGCTGGGTTAACACAATGCAAATTGAATACAACAAACCACCATGTCCGGTGATACCCATGAGCGAATCTGTACTGAAAGTAGAAAGCATTACCCATTGGTAGTCAAACCAAAAAGAAATTAACGTGAAGGTATAAAAACGTAACACAACATGCAAAGCCCAAATGAAAAAACCCATCGTGTAAAGTACTCCTAAAATCGCGGAAGTGATGTATACTAGATTTCACCCCGTGCACTGAAGAACAGCGTATGGCGTACCCACGAACTAAACAGAGAAACGGTGTCACTGAAATCTGAATACATGCCAATGACTGGCGTGTAAATAGGACGCACCTCTGCCAAACTCTCTCCTCAATTCTGATGCGGCTAGTCACTTCACCCTTGTTGCCCCATCTCACCCGGGCTTATTTAGTCTTATGTCAGCTATTAGTGCCGATAGAATGTTATCAGGGTCACCCATACTGCCCAGGACGATCCAGAGTTTATAGGGAGGAATCAGGTCGAAACCTGACCTGAGATCGACAAATGACACATATAAATCGCCCTTTGCCAATGTCACAGTTTTCCAATATATTGAACAGAGTCTGGCCAGTGGTACTGATTCTGGGACAAAGCCCTGCTTGTAGATCCAACAGTATCCTATTTTTGTACGCCCACTTTGTAACTTTCCCCAGTATCTGCAAGCTATCAATCAAGCTAATGGGCCTGTTCTTGCGTGGATCCTCGTGACTGCCCTTCTTGTAAATCAGTATGATTTCAGCGTCGCGTCAAGATTTAGGTAGCTCAGAGCCCTCCAGAATACCATTTGTGAGCTTGTTCAAACTTCTATGCCCAAACACAGGGTTCTGAAGCATACAGATCACCCCAGTATTCGATCCGGCCCCGGTGCCTTGCCACAAGTTATCCGATTAAAGGCAATGTTGGGCTCTTCTGTGTAATCACTAGAGGACTTGATGTTTCTTTTGACACCTGTAAATCGGTACCTACTATCCCACTATGGACCTTATTAATTTCCTAATATAGACCTTCGAAGTGTTCAACCCATGCCTGAGGCTGGACATGAAAGTTAAGAGATGACAACGTCCGTGGGCTACTACATGCCAGAACAATTTGTTGCCCCCCACTCTAGCTGCTATGGCCAAATCACGCCGCATTTCGTTCTCCCATTCAGACCTAGCTGCTGCTTGGATACACTTGTAGTTTTCCCTAACTAATTTTATTTCCTCACAATCTTTATATATAATAAAGGTTGTACGGGCCGACTTAGATTTGCTACACTGCTTATTGAACCAAGAGGGTTGGGCTCCCTGTTTAGGTGCAGACTTACATTTCCTAGCAAACATTTCTTTTAAAGTGTCAAACAGGTCATTGTGGGCCATCAAAGTGCGGTTGGTTTCCTCAACTATTTTACCCGCATTTGCCATTAGACCTAATGCATCTGCAACTTGATTATAGATTTGGGACATTAGATATGGCTGGCTTTTCACACACGCTTGTTATTTGAAAGGTTCAACTCGCCATAATGTACAGAATTTGGTTCTATGAAATGACATAACAAATATGCTTGCATCATAAGATGAAGAGCATTATGATCACTATCGCCCCTCAGTAGCACCACCACGTCCTTCATATAATGCCAGAATTTGAGGTCTAACATGATATAATCTATCCTACTTGACTGGTTTATCCTCTTAAAGGTATGGGCACTAGCTAAATCTGAGGGGGTACGGCCATTACAGCCTCTAAGCCCTAGATTAACGGTGATTCCCAATGACTGGGTTGGAAGAGCCGTCCCTCTGTTTATGGGTGGGGGATCTAATCACAGGATTCCCCACTTGGCATCTTCGTCCTCTGTGATGACAATCTCAGAATTATCAAGGGGTTCAAAAGTGACATTAAAGTGGCCTGCAACAATTAATGTTCCCCTTCCACATAGGACTCTAGCTGAGATATTATTTCTGACTCCATATTCTTTCCAGCAGTCCTATTATAGATATTGAAGATGCGTCGATCGTTACCCTCAGGTGAGCTGATCTTTAAACCTAGGATATCAAGGGAGTTAGACACAGCCACTTAAATGTGCAATCCAATGAGGTTTTCACCCAGATTACAAGCCCCCAGATGGTCTTCCTCGACCCTGTGAAACAGCATCAACATGATAATTAATAAAGCCAGATCTATGAACCGGGCTCATACACCTGGTCTCCTGGAATAAGCATAGACCAAAAGCATCAATGAAGTCCCCCCCAGCTGGAATCTGACAGTTTTGGTTGTAATCCTGCTGAATTCCCTGAAAGCATATTCCAGTTGCAAACCTTTTGACGAGAGGGGGTGGAGCATAATGTAGATATTGAAAGACTCTTCAGCAGCGCCTTCAGTTCAAAAATGTCAGCTTTGAGATCATTTACAACATGGGATGCATCGCTGCTCATCGGGGCTTGGGGGATTCTGGAGATGGAAATGGAATACCTTCTGTATTTTCAATGGGCTGTGTGTCGGTTTCTACTGATGCCACAATCAGTGGCGTAGCAAGGTTAGGTGGTACCGGTGCGGAATATTTCTTATCACCCCCGGCTTAACGTACAAATACAAACAAATAGCATGCATCATAACATTTACGTTACTTACCAAACTCTATATCATAGAGAAGAGGATGATCACAATGAATCAATGAACTAAAAAATGTAACAAAAATAAATTCAGCACGGCACTTATAAGCTTCAGTAATAATGCACAACTAACTCAACAGAATGACGTGGGGTGACTGACCGGCACGGCAGCGGATAGGATTGGTTGCGGGTTGAGTGATGGTGAGTCAGCAGTTGTTTACGTCTCGCACGAGTACAAACTGCAGAGACAGACTTCGGCGGAAAGAAACACCCCCTCCCCTTCCTTATCCATACGCTCTCCACTAGACAGTGCCGTGTTTTGTTGCGTTTGTTGACTGAACTAAAAAGTTTCAATACATATTATGTTGACTTGTTGAGGTTAATTAATTGTCAGACGAAGTTATTAAACTCGTTTTAAATAATATTATTTTTTCAAAAAAAAGTGTTGTGAGCCCCCAATTTTTATTTTAATTTTAAAAACACATATTTTTGCCATTTTGTCACCCCCTCAGTGATGACACCCGGGGTGGCCGGCACCCACCGCACCCCCTTCCTACGCCACTGGCCACAATCTCAAACCTGTTTTCACAAATCCCCATTGGTTCATATAAAACCGAGGAAACAGTAGGTACAAGCAGTGGTACAAGCAGGAGGCTCGACGTTAGCAGTCTCATATACTGCACCAGGAGGCAAGCATCCCTGCCTGTTCTTAAAGCCAAGAGGGGGGCCCAGCCCAGTGTCTCCTGGCTCATGACAAGCGAACACAGGCCCGGTCTTGGCCCACGCTGCTGGAGTTGATCGTGCTCTAAATAGGGCTAGTGTCCAAAAACAGGATTGTGGGCGCTCTAGTCCCAAATGCCACAGCATCAACAAATTTCCCACACTGGGGGAGTTGAAGGCGCTCAAAACAGTGATGCTGTCTTGTGACCTGCCTGCTCTACCAACAGGATTGTTGGTGCTTGTTAGAACTGGGGGTCTCTAGTTGGCTGAGGTAGGTACCTTAGTCCAAATAGGGACCCTTGCTTCTAGTCAGGGAAAGGAGGGACACACTCTCAGATAACCCCTGCTCACCTCCCGGAAGCTTGGCACGAGCAGCCAGGCTTATCTCCAAGGCAATGTGTAAAGTATTTGCAACCACACTCCCAGTAACACAGTGATAACACCACAAATGGACACCACACTGGGTTTATAAAAATAGCGGTATCTTTATCAAAAGGGATACGATGAGACCAAACGATAAAAATCCAACATATGCGTATTCGTAATATTTCACTTCGCCGGTTATTAGGCCAACAATCACTTGTAGGTTCTTGCGGTATTAATGAGCAATTCTCGATGATCTAATGCAGTCCTAATGCAATGCTATGCAGTTCGTAATGTAGTAATAAGACAGTCCTTAATGCAAGTACTAATGCAGTTCATAATGCAAGAATCAGGCAGTTCGTAATGCAAGAATCAGGCAGTTCGTAATGCAAGAATAATGCGGTTCGTAATGGAAGAATCAGGCAGTTCGTAATGCAAGGAATAATGCGGTAAGCCAATCTGCGCGGTCAACTTGGGCACCACTAGGCCCGGTCCAGCGGGAGAGAGATCGGAGCACTCCTGTACTCCTCCTGCACGCCTCCCCAGGCCACACACGCTTGCGGCTCCCGACTGGCGTCCAAGTCTTACCTGCGGGGTGCGCTGCATCGCTTTCTCTCGCCACTCGTCGGACGTCCTGCAGGGCGGCCCCGACGACGTTGCAGCTCCGTTGCTAGGCGACGCTGTAGCCGGCGGGTTACGGCGCTGCCTTCTCCTTCGTTGACGATCTGGGGCAGATTCCTCTTGGCGAACAAGGATCACGATCCCTTTCGCCTTGCAGCTTCCTTAGCTTCAAGAAATCCTTGAGCACGTTGCGGCTCGGGCCGGCGGCGGCGATCCTCACTCACAGCCTCAGTTACGATGACGGCTCGAGCCACAAACAGCAATGCAGCAATGTGGACGATGTTTCACGCTGCGGGGGCAATGCGGTCACGGGGCACCTCGTAAACAGCACCACAGACCACACAGCAGTCTCAGGCGTGCAAAAGCACACACACCACGCGTCGCTGAGACACGGTTGGAAACTTTGATGTTCCTGAGTTTCCACAACAGGGGACCAGCTCTCCTCGGGCCCTTGGAGACAAATTACTTCAGGACACAGCACACAGCAAAGTCCTCTCAAGCAGGGGGACACAGCACACAGCAAAGTCCCTTGTCCTCTCCTTAGTCAAATCAGCAAACTGCAGGCCAGCCCCAGAACACACAGCAAGGGCAGTCCTTCTCTTCAGTCTCTTCAGCTGTTCTCCTTTGGCAGAGGTTCCTCTTGATCACGAAAGTAGTTTCAATCCTTTTTCAGTCTGGATTGCAGTCTTGAGTTCAGGGGTTTCAGCTCTTACTTTTATACCCCTAAATGCCTTTGAAGTCTTTGTGTTCAAGGGGCTCTGAGCCCGGTCCAAACCAGTTCTGGGTGTCTTCCTGCCAGTGCACACCTTCTTTCTTTGATAGTGAGGGTCTGGGCCTCAGACACTCTGCAGGAGGTGGAGCCATTCCTTTGTGGCAGCAGCACAGGCCTCTTCGCATCAAAGGGGCTACTCCTCCCACTACACCAAATGCAGGCCAGCCTGTGCTGTCTCACCTACTCCTCTCTGGTGTCAGGACACTCCCCAGACCCTGTCACATCCAAACCCAGACAGTCAATACACAACCAGGCAGAGACACACAGGATGGTTAGAACAAGAAACCAGCCACTTCTAAAAGTGTGGTTTCTAAACACACAATTTAAAAATCATCTTCATAGAAAGATGTGTTATTAAATTCTGAATTCAGGCACACTAAACTTCATCTCTCCATCTTATGCCTATGGGAAGATATGCTGGAAACATGGGACCCAGCATTCCCCATTCTGTCCTATGTGCAAGATGGCCTTGCAACAGTGAAAAACGAATTTGGCAGTATTTCACTGTCAGGACATGGTACACACCTCAGTACATGTCCTACCTTTCACATACACTGCACCCTGCCCAGGGGGTACCTTGGGCCTACTATAGGGTTGGCTGATGTGCATAAAAAGGAAGGGTAAGGCCTGGCAAGTGGGTGCACTTGTCAGGACAACAAGGCAGTTAACAAACTGCGCGCAGGCACTGCAGTGGCAGGCCTGAGATCTCTTTTAGGGCTACTTGTGTGGGTGGCACAATTAGTGCTGCAGGCCCACTAGTAGCATTTGCATTACCAGTCCTGGCACACATAGTGCACTTTACTAGGGACTTTACTAGTAAGACAAACATACCAATTATGGACAACCAATTACCATAACACTTTATACAGGGAGCACTTGCACTTTGACACTGATCAGCAGAGGCAAAGTGCTCAAAGCATCTAAGCCAGTAAAACGAAATCCATCACAGCATCAAAAAATAGAGGAGGTAGAGGCAAAAAGTCAGGGGTAACCACGCCAGGCAATGCCAGGTCTAACACGTGTCCCCTCCAGCTGAAAAGTGGGGAGAACTACCCACCCTCATGGGAGTTCTCATCACTAAAGCGGAAAAATCTGGACAGACCATCAGCATTGGCGTGTTCTGTTCCAGGGCGGTGTTCCACCGTGAAGTCCATTCCCTGTAGGGAGATGGACCACCTCAACAGTTTTGGGTTCTCACCCCTCATCTGCATCAACCATCTGAGGGGCCTGTGGTCTGTCTGAACCAGGAAGTGAGTCCCAAACAAGTAGGGCCTCAGCTTCTTCAGCGCACAGACCACAGCAAAAGCTTCCCTTTCAATTTCACTCCACCTCTGTTCCCTGGGAAGTAGCCTCCTGCTAATGAAAGCTACGGGTTGGTCCAAGCCCTCGTCATTCAATTGTGAGAGTACTGCTCCCACACCATGCTCTGAAGCATCTGTCTGCACCACAAACTCTTTGGAGAAATCAGGCACCTTGAGCACGGGCGCCGTGCACATGGCAACTTTCAGGGCATCAAAAGCGGTCTGGCAGGCATCAGTCCAGATCACCTTCTTGGGCTGTTTCTTTGAAGTCAGTTCTGTCAAGGGGGCACCAAGGGTGCCATACCCCTTCACAAACCGCCTGTAATACCCCGTGAGTCCTAAAAAGGCTCTCACCTCTGTCTGGGTCTTGGGGGGTTCCCAAGCCAGAATGGTATCAATTTTTGCCTGTAGGGGCGCCACCTGGCCGCTCCCCACCTGGTGTCCTAAGTACACCATTGAACCCTGCCCTATCTGGCACTTACTTGCCTTGATAGTGAGGCCTGCCCTCTGCAGGGCCTTCAACACTTCGCAGAGGTGTTGCAGATGTTCCTCCCAACTGGAGCTGAACACAGCAATGTCATCCAGGTAGGCGGCGCTGAATTCTTCCAGCCCACACAGCACCTGGTTAACCAGTCTCTGGAAGGTGGCAGGGGCGTTCTTCGACCCAAAGGGCATAACCCTGAATTGGTAGTGCCCCTCTGGCGTTGAGAACGCTGACCTCTCTTTGGCCCCTTCGGTCAAGGCAATCTGCCAGTACCCAGACATCAAGTCAAATGTACTGAGGTACCGGGCAGCTCCCAGCCAATCCACGAGCTCATCAGCTCTGGGGAAGGGGTGAGCATCAGTCTTGGTGACCGCATTGAGCCCCCGGTAATCCACACAGAACCGGAGTTCTGGGGTGGCACCAGGAGCAGCAGCTTTTGGCACAAGGACCACTGGGATAGCCCAGGGGCTGCTGGATGGCTCAATTACCCCTAGCGCCAGCATCTTGGAAACCTCCTCCTTGATGCTGGCCCTGACCTTATCAGCTACTCTAAAATTTTTGTTTTACAGGTAGGCTGTCTCCAGTGTCCACATCATGGACGCACCAATGGGTTACTCCTGGGGTCAGAGAGAACAGGGAGGCGAACTGACCCAACACCTGGCGACAGTCCCTCTGCTGTTCTGGGGTCAAGGTAGGCGAGAGGTTCACCCCATCCACTGACCCATCCTTTTCTCTGGCTGACAGGTCAGGAAGAGGTTCACTCTCCTCTTCCGCCCGTCATCTGTAGCCAAGAGCATGGTCACATCAGACCTCTCAAAGTGGGGTTTGAGGCGGTTCACATGGCGAACCCTCAGAGGGTTCCTAGGAGACTGTAAGTCAACCAGGTAGGTCACTTCGCTCCTGCGCTCCACCACCTCATAAGGCCCAGTCCACTTATCCTGGAGCGCGCAGGGCTCCACTGGTGCCATCACCCACACTTTTTGCCCAGGTTGAAACTCGACCAGAGTGGCATTCTGGTCGTACCACCTTTTCATTTCTTCCTGGCTGGCTTCCAGATTCGCCTGAGCGAGTTGCCTGAAACGCCTAGTTTGGTTCCTGAAGGCCAGCATGTAGCTATATACATCCTGGGGGGTTTACTAGGAGCCTTCTCCCAGCCCTCCTTCACCAAACTCAATGGTCCTCTTACAGGGTGTCCATACAGGAGCTCAAAGGGACTGAACCCTAGGGACTTCTGTGGCACCTCTCTGTAAGTAAACAATCGGCATGGTAAGAGGACGTCCGACTTACACCTCATGGGTTCCTCAAGACCCATATTCATGCCCTTTAGGGTCCGGTTAAATCTCTCAACCAGCCCGTTACCTTGGGGGTGGTTAGGCGTGGTGAACTTATATGTTACACCGCACTCCTTCCACAGAGATTTCATATACCTAGATATGAAATTAGTACCACGGTCTGACACCACCTCTCTGGGGAATCCCACGTGGGAGGAAATCCCCATCAGTGCACGACCCACCACGGGGGCTGTCACCGTCCGGAGAGGGATGGCTTCCGGGTACCGGGTGGCATGGTCCACCAAGACCAGGATGAACCTCTTGCCCATGGCTGTCTTGGGATCCAGAGGCCCTGCAATGTCAATGCCCACCCTCTCAAAGGGGGTGCTGACTACAGGGAAAGGTTGGAGAGGAGCCTTCCTTGTGCTTCCTCCCACTCTTACCACTTGCCTGGCAAGTCTGACAGGTCCTGCAATGAGTATCAGAACTCTTGCGCATTTGAGGCCAGTAGAAGTGGGTGACAAGCCTCTCAAAGGTCTTGTCCGGCCCCAAATGTCCTGCTAACGGTACATCATGAGCCAACCCCAATAGGAAGGCTCTGAAGCGCTGGGGTACCACCAGCACACAGGCTGACCCAGGCTCAGCAACCTTAGGCTCGCTATACAGGAGATCATTCTCCCAGTAAATCAAATGTGACCCGGACTGATCACCTGCTGCCTGGTTTGCTGCCTGTTGCCGCAAACCTACAAGAGACGGGCACTTTTTCTGCTCCTCACAGAATTCCTCCCTGGAGGGCCCTCCCTCCTGCTGCCATTGGGTCAGCTCAGGTAGGTCCCCCAGTTCAGCTACTTGCTCCCCCGTAGGCTCTAGGGCATCCCCCTCAAGGTGTGCCTCCTCCTGGACCGTGGGAACTTTGGGGGCCGGTTTCCCGCGCCCCCTGCCTCCTCTCTTTAAGGCAGGCAGCTGGTCCACTGTTTCAGGCTCCAGGTCCTCTTGAACACCCTTACTGGCTGCCATAGACCGAGTGGTCACACAAGCCCACTCAGGCAGACCCAACATCTCCAAATGTGCCAGGCGCTCCACCTCCTTCCAGGGGGAACTCTCCAGGTCATTCCCAAGCAGACAGTCTAAAGGCATGGACGGACTTACATCGACCTTCAAGGAACCTGAGACCCCCCACTCAAAGGGAACTAGTGCTACCTTGCAGAGGCGCACGGAGTTGTCTGCTGCAACTACAGGGTGAAGTACATTGGGAATTACCTGCTCCTCAGACACCCACTGACACCTGACAGATGTCACACTGACTCCTGTGTCTCTCAGAGCCTCCACCCTCCTTCCATTGATGGTCACCCACTGCCTGTACTTCTTAGTGTTCTCAGGCAGAGAGGCTTCTTGGACCATCTCTCGATCTCCTAATGAGACCAGGGTCATAACTGCTTGCTCCTCCCCATTCCAAGGACTCAATTCCTCCCCCAACGCTACACTCACTAAACCCGGTGTTGGAGCACCAGTGGGTGCAGGTGGTTTCTTGGGGCACTTAGGGGCAATGTGACCCACCTCCTTACAAAAATACCAAGTAGGAGGACCTCGGTGGTCCTGCTTGCCCTTAGGGGACCAGGACCTCTTAGCCTTGGGGGACTGGGACTCCTTTACCTGGGAACTTCTTTGGGGCCCTTTAGAGAACTCCTTGTGGTTACCCTTGTCCTCCCCCACCTTCTGCTGGGGACCCTGTACACTTTTGGCAGTGGTACCCCCAATCTCCTTGTGGACCCTGGTGCTGGTCCAGCGGTCCACCTCCTCAGCAAGCTTACCGGGATCAGTCAGCTTACTGTCTAAAAGATGCTGGCGCAGCTCTGGAATACACAGACTACTCAAGTGCTCCCAACTAATTAAATTGTATAAGCCCTTAAAATCAGTTACCTTGCTGCCCGTCATCCAACCATCCAGTGCACGCGTGTACGCATTCACACATTCCACCCAAGTACTGGATTCCAGTTTCTTGAAGTTCCTGAATTTCTGCCTGTACTGTTCAGGAGTGAGCCCATTCCTGAGGCATAAAGCCTCCAACATGTTGGCGTAGGTCAGGGTTCCCGCTCTCTCAAAAGGTGGTAAAACATCCCTCCCAGAAGCCTCAAAGTGTTTCCACAGGCCCACTCCCCAATGCTTCTCAGGCACCTCATTCATCCTTAGTGCGATCTCATATGCTGTGAACCACGCATAAATATCATCACCCCTTTGGTAATCTCGCACTAAGTCTTTGGGAATGTACACATTACTCGCTGGCACTGGCTGTGCGCTGCCACCATTTGAACTGGACTCCACCTGTTTAGCCTTAATGTCCAGTTCCCTCATGCTTAACTCATGAGCTAAGAGAATCTTCTTCTCTTCCAAGGCGAGAGCGTTCTTGCTCTCCTCTGCTCGCTTTTCACTTTCAATGAGCAGCTTTTTCTCCTCTGCTTGAGCCTTAAGTTTTAAAACCTCCAACTCATGCTCTCTGACCCTTTGGTTTTCCTCCAGCTCCTCTGGGGAAAAGCTCCTCCCTGATGGTTACTACCAGCCCCTGAAACTGGTCCTCCCACTGGCAAATCCTGTGGACCAAATCCATTCCCTGGGTCATCCTCATCCACCTCAGCATCACCTGTCTCCTGAGCCTCTTTGGCTTCCCACCAGGCCCTCAAGGCCGTTTGCAGCTCCTCCTTCTTGGTGCTACTTTTCATGGGACATCCCAAAGCTCTGCAGAATTGTCTCAATTGATCAACTTTGTAGGTAAGCAATGCCTCAATGTCGAATTCCAATTCTGCAACCTCACTGGCTACTTGACTCCTTTGAGACATGATGTGTGGCTTAAACGTCGCTCAAAAATAGAACCAAAAATCAAAAACACAATATGTGGTTGCGTCGTGGTCTGCGCTAAAACTAATGATGTACACCAGTCACTGTGAGTTAATTGCAAATACAAGTTCAAATCCCCAACCGCTGACCACCAATGTTAGAACTGGGGGTCTCTAGTTGGCTGAGGTAGGTACCTTAGTCCAAATAGGGACCCTTGCTTCTAGTCAGGGAAAGGAGGGACACACTCTCAGATAACCCCTGCTCACCCCCGGTAGCTTGGCACGAGCAGCCAGGCTTATCTCCAAGGCAATGTGTAAAGTATTTGCAACCACACTCCCAGTAACACAGTGATAACACCACAAATGGACACCACACTGGTTTTATAAAAATAGCGGTATCTTTATCAAAAGGGATACGATGAGACCAAACGATAAAAATCCAACATATGCGTATTCGTAATATTTCACTTCGCCGGTTATTCACAATCACTTGTAGGTTCTTGCGGTATTAATGAGCAATTCTCGATGATCTAATGCAGTCCTAATGC
Organism: Calotriton arnoldi; assembly: GCA_963921515.1. Taxonomy (NCBI): domain Eukaryota; kingdom Metazoa; phylum Chordata; class Amphibia; order Caudata; family Salamandridae; genus Calotriton; species Calotriton arnoldi. The sequence continues at coordinate 772,422 of CAWUFW010008730.1, read as the reverse complement.
AATGCTATGCAGTTCGTAATGCAGTTCGTAATGTAGTAATAAGACAGTCCTTAATGCAAGTACTAATGCAGTTCGTAACGCAAGAATCAGGCAGTTCGTAATCCAAGAATCAGGCAGTTCGTAATGCAAGAATAATGCGGTTCGTAATGCAAGAATCAGGCAGTTCGTAATGCAAGGAATAATGCGGTAAGCCAATCTGCGCGGTCAACTCGGGCACCACTAGGCCCCAACAGCAGAGACAACGGTCGTACGCTTAAAGAGGCGGCCCCGGTATTGCTGGGTAGGTACGGGCCGCTCGGGACTCGGCGCGTCTAACGCGGTGCAGCGGGAGAGAGATCGGAGCACTCCTGTACTCCTCCTGCATGCCTCCCCAGGCCAAACACGCTTGCGGCTCCCGACCGGAGTCCAAGCCTTACCTGGGGGGTGCGCTCCCTCGCTCTCTCTCTCTGCTCGTCGGACGACCTGCTGGGCGGCCCCGACGACGTTGCAGCTCCGTTGCTAGGCGATGCTGTAGCCGGACGGGTTACGGCGCTGCCTTCTCCTTCGTTGACGATCTTGGGCAGATTCCTCTTGGCGAACAACGATCACGATCCCTTTCGCCTTGCAGCTTCCTTAGCTTCAAGAAATCCTTGAGCACGTTGCGGCTCGGGCGGCGGCGGCGATCCTCACTCACAGCCTCAGTTACCATGACGGCTCGAGCCACAAACAGCAATGCAGCAGCGTGGATGATGTTTCACGCTGCGGGGGCAATGCGGTCACGGGACACCTCGTAAACAGCACCACAGACCACAGGGCAGTCTCAGGCATGCAAAAGCACACGCACCAAGCGTCGCTGAGACACGGTTGGAAACTTTGATGTTTCTGAGTTTCCACAACAGGGGACCAGCTCTCCTCGGGCCCTTGGAGACAAGTTACTTCAGGACACAGCACACAGCAAAGTCCTCTCAAGCAGGAGGACACAGCACACAGCAAAGTCCCTTGTCCTCTCCTCAGTCAAATCAGCAAACTGCAGGCCAGCCCCAGAACACACAGCAAGGGCAGTCCTCCTCTTCAGCTGTTCTCCTTTGGCAGAGGTTCCTCTTGATCACGAAGTAGTTTCAATCCTTTTTCAGTCTGGATTGCAGTCTTGAGTTCAGGGGTTTCAGCTCTTACTTTTATACCCCTAAATGCCTTTGAAGTCTTTGTGTTCAAGGGGCTCTGAGCCCGGTCCAAACCAGTTCTGGGTGTCTTCCTGCCAGTGCACACCTTCTTTCTTTGATAGTGAGGGTCTGGGCCTCAGACACTCTGCAGGAGGTGGAGCCATTCCTTTGTGGCAGCAGCACAGGCCTCTTCGCATCAAAGGGGCTACTCCTCCCACTACACCAAATGCAGGCCAGCCTGTGCTGTCTCACCTACTCCTCTCTGGTGTCAGGACACTCCCCAGACCCTGTCACATCCAAACCCAGACAGTCAATACACAACCAGGCAGAGACACACAGGATGGTTAGAACAAGAAACCAGCCACTTCTAAAAGTGTGGTTTCTAAACACACAATTTAAAAATCATCTTCATAGAAAGATGTGTTATTAAATTCTGAATTCAGGCACACTAAACTTCATCTCTCCATCTTATGCCTATGGGAAGATATGCTGGAAACATGGGACCCAGCATTCCCCATTCTGTCCTATGTGCAAGATGGCCTTGCAACAGTGAAAAACGAATTTGGCAGTATTTCACTGTCAGGACATGGTACACACCTCAGTACATGTCCTACCTTTCACATACACTGCACCCTGCCCAGGGGGGTACCTTGGGCCTACTATAGGGGTGGCTGATGTGCATAAAGAGGGAAGGGTAAGGCCTGGCAAGTGGGTGCACTTGTCAGGACAACAAGGCAGTTAACAAACTGCGCGCAGGCACTGCAGTGGCAGGCCTGAGATCTCTTTTTAGGGCTACTTGTGTGGGTGGCACAATTAGTGCTGCAGGCCCACTAGTAGCATTTGCATTACCAGTCCTGGCACACATAGTGCACTTTACTAGGGACTTTACTAGTAAGACAAACATACCAATTATGGACAACCAATTACCATAACACTTTATACAGGGAGCACTTGCACTTTGACACTGATCAGCAGAGGCAAAGTGCTCAAAGCATCTAAGCCAGTAAAACGAAATCCATCACAGCATCAAAAAATAGAGGAGGTAGAGGCAAAAGTCAGGGGTAACCACGCCAAGCAATGCCAGGTCTAACACGTGTCCCCTCCAGCTGAAAAGTGGGGAGAACTACCCACCCTCATGGGAGTTCTCATCACTAAAGCGGAAAAATCTGGACAGACCATCAGCATTGGCGTGTTCTGTTCCAGGGCGGTGTTCCACCGTGAAGTCCATTCCCTGTAGGGAGATGGACCACCTCAACAGTTTTGGGTTCTCACCCCTCATCTGCATCAACCATCTGAGGGGCCTGTGGTCTGTCTGAACCAGGAAGTGAGTCCCAAACAAGTAGGGCCTCAGCTTCTTCAGCGCACAGACCACAGCAAAAGCTTCCCTTTCAATTTCACTCCACCTCTGTTCCCTGGGAAGTAGCCTCCTGCTAATGAAAGCTACGGGTTGGTCCAAGCCCTCGTCATTCAATTGTGAGAGTACTGCTCCCACACCATGCTCTGAAGCATCTGTCTGCACCACAAACTCTTTGGAGAAATCAGGCACCTTGAGCACGGGCGCCGTGCACATGGCAACTTTCAGGGCATCAAAAGCGGTCTGGCAGGCATCAGTCCAGATCACCTTCTTGGGCTGTTTCTTTGAAGTCAGTTCTGTCAAGGGGGCAACAAGGGTGCCATACCCCTTCACAAACCGCCTGTAATACCCCGTGAGTCCTAAAAAGGCTCTCACCTCTGTCTGGGTCTTGGGGGGTTCCCAAGCCAGAATGGTATCAATTTTTGCCTGTAGGGGCGCCACCTGGCCGCTCCCCACCTGGTGTCCTAAGTACACCATCGAACCCTGCCCTATCTGGCACTTACTTGCCTTGATAGTGAGGCCTGCCCTCTGCAGGGCCTTCAACACTTCGCAGAGGTGTTGCAGATGTTCCTCCCAACTGGAGCTGAACACAGCAATGTCATCCAGGTAGGCGGCGCTGAATTCCTCCAGCCCACACAGCACCTGGTTAACCAGTCTCTGGAAGGTGGCAGGGGCGTTCTTCGACCCAAAGGGCATAACCCTGAATTGGTAGTGCCCCTCTGGCGTTGAGAACGCTGACCTCTCTTTGGCCCCTTCGGTCAAGGCAATCTGCCAGTACCCAGACATCAAGTCAAATGTACTGAGGTACCGGGCAGCTCCCAGCCATTCCACGAGCTCATCAGCTCTGGGGAAGGGGTGAGCATCAGTCTTGGTGACCGCATTGAGCCCCCGGTAATCCACACAGAACCGGAGTTCTGGGGTGGCACCAGGCGCAGCAGCTTTTGGCACAAGGACCACTGGGATAGCCCAGGGGCTGCTGGATGGCTCAATTACCCCTAGCGCCAGCATCTTGGAAACCTCCTCCTTGATGCTGGCCCTGACCTTATCAGCTACTCTAAAAATTTTGTTTTACAGGCAGGCTGTCTCCAGTGTCCACATCATGGACGCACCAATGGGTTACTCCTGGGGTCAGAGAGAACAGGGAGGCGAACTGACCCAACACCTGGCGACAGTCCCTCTGCTGTTCTGGGGTCAAGGTAGGCGAGAGGTTCACCCCATCCACTGACCTATCCTTTTCTCTGGCTGACAGGTCAGGAAGAGGTTCACTCTCCTCTTCCGCCCGTCATCTGTAGCCAAGAGCATGGTCACATCAGACCTCTCAAAGTGGGGTTTGAGGCGGTTCACATGGCGGACCCTCAGAGGGTTCCTAGGACACTGTAAGTCAACCAGGTAGGTCACTTCGCTCCTGCGCTCCACCACCTCATAAGGCCCAGTCCACTTATCCTGGAGCGCGCAGGGCTCCACTGGTGCCATCACCCACACTTTTTGCCCAGGTTGAAACTCGACCAGAGTGGCATTCTGGTCGTACCATCGTTTCATTTCTTCCTGGCTGGCTTCCAGATTCGCCTGAGCGAGTTGCCTGAAACGCCTAGTTTGGTTCCTGAAGGCCAGCATGTAGCTATATACATCCTGGGGGGGGTTTACTAGGAGCCTTCTCCCAGCCCTCCTTCACCAAACTCAATGGTCCTCTTACAGGGTGTCCATACAGGAGCTCAAAGGGACTGAACCCTAGGGACTTCTGTGGCACCTCTCTGTAAGTAAACAATCGGCATGGTAAGAGGACGTCCCACTTACACCTCATGGGTTCCTCAAGACCCATATTCATGCCCTTTAGGGTCCGGTTAAATCTCTCAACCAGCCCGTTACCTTGGGGGTGGTAAGGCGTGGTGAACTTATATGTTACACCGCACTCCTTCCACAGAGATTTCATATACCTAGATATGAAATTAGTACCACGGTCTGACACCACCTCTCTGGGGAATCCCATGTGGGAGGAAATCCCCATCAGTGCACGACCCACCACGGGGGCTGTCACCGTCCGGAGAGGGATGGCTTCCGGGTACCGGGTGGCATGGTCCACCAAGACCAGGATGAACCTGTTGCCCATGGCTGTCTTGGGATCCAGAGGCCCTGCAATGTCAATGCCCACCCTCTCAAAGGGGGTGCTGACTACAGGGAAAGGTTGGAGAGGAGCCTTGTGCTTCCTCCCACTCTTACCACTTGCCTGGCAAGTCTGACAGGTCCTGCAATGAGTATCAGAACTCTTGCGCATTTGAGGCCAGTAGAAGTGGGTGACAAGCCTCTCAAAGGTCTTGTCCGGCCCCAAATGTCCTGCTAACGGTACATCATGAGCCAACCCCAATAGGAAGGCTCTGAAGCGCTGGGGTACCACCAGCACACAGGCTGACCCAGGCTCAGCAACCTTAGGCTCGCTATACAGGAGATCATTCTCCCAGTAAATCAAATGTGACCCGGACTGATCACCTGCTGCCTGGTTTGCTGCCTGTTGCCGCAAACCTACAAGAGACGGGCACTTTTTCTGCTCCTCACAGAATTCCTCCCTGGAGGGCCCTCCCTCCTGCTGCCATTGGGTCAGCTCAGGTAGGTCCCCCAGTTCAGCTACTTAATCCCCCGTAGGCTCTAGGGCATCCCCCTCAAGGTGTGCCTCCTCCTGGACCGTGGGAACTTTGGGGGCCGGTTTCCCACGCCCCCTGCCTCCTCTCTTTAAGGCAGGCAGCTGGTCCACTGTTTCAGGCTCCAGGTCCTCTTGAACACCCTTACTGGCTGCCATAGACCGAGTGGTCACACAAGCCCACTCCGGCAGACCCAACAACTCCAAATGTGCCAGGCGCTCCACCTCCTTCCAGGGGGAACTCTCCAGGTCATTCCCCAGCAGACAGTCTAAAGGCATGGACGGACTTACATCGACCTTCAAGGAACCTGAGACCCCCCACTCAAAGGGAACTAGTGCTACCTTGCAGAGGCGCACGGAGTTGTCTGCTGCAACTACAGGGTGAAGTACATTGGGAATTACCTGCTCCTCAGACACCCACTGACACCTGACAGATGTCACACTGGCTCCTGTGTCTCTCAGAGCCTCCACCCTCCTTCCATTGATGGTCACCCACTGCCTGTACTTCTTAGTGTTCTCAGGCAGAGAGGCTTCTTGGACCATCTCTCGATCTCCTAATGAGACCAGGGTCATAACTGCTTGCTCCTCCCCATTCCAAGGACTCAATTCCTCCCCCAACGCTACACTCACTAAACCCGGTGTTGGAGCACCAGTGGGTGCAGGTGGTTTCTTGGGGCACTTAGGGGCAATGTGACCCACCTCCTTACAAAAATACCAAGTAGGAGGACCTCGGTGGTCCTGCTTGCCCTTAGGGGACCAGGACCTCTTAGCCTTGGGGGACTGGGACTCCTTTACCTGGGAACTACTTTGGGGCCCTTTAGAGAACTCCTTGTGGTTACCCTTGTCCTCCCCCACCTTCTGCTGGGGACCCTGTACACTTTTGGCAGTGGTACCCCCAATCCCCTTGTGGACCCTGGTGCTGGTCCAGCGGTCCACCTCCTCAGCAAGCTTACCGGGATCAGTCAGCTTACTGTCTAAAAGATGCTGGCGCAGCTCTGCAACACACAGACTACTCAAGTGCTCCCAACTAATTAAATTGTATAAGCCCTTAAAATCAGTTACCTTGCTGCCCGTCATCCAACCATCCAGTGCACGCGTGTACGCATTCACACATTCCACCCAAGTACTGGATTCCAGTTTCTTGAAGTTCCTGAATTTCTGCCTGTACTGTTCAGGAGTGAGCCCATTCCTGAGGCATAAAGCCTCCAACATGTTGGCGTAGGTCAGGGTTCCCGCCCTCTCAAAAGGTGGTAAAACATCCCTCCCAGAAGCCTCAAAGTGTTTCCACAGGCCCACCCCCCAATGCTTCTCAGGCACCTCATTCATCCTTAGTGCGATCTCATATGCTGTGAACCACGCATAAATATCATCAACCCTTTGGTAATCTCGCACTAAGTCTTTGGGAATGTACACATTACTCGCTGGCACTGGCTGTGCGCTGCCACCATTTGAACTGGACTCCACCTGTTTAGCCTTAATGTCCAGTTCCCTCATGCTTAACTCATGAGCTAAGAGAATCTTCTTCTCTTCCAAGGCGAGAGCGTTCTTGCTCTCCTCTGCTCGCTTTTCACTTTCAATGAGCAGCTTTTTCTCCTCTGCTTGAGCCTTAAGTTTTAAAACCTCCAACTCATGCTCTCTGACCCTTTGGTTTTCCTCCAGCTCCTCTGGGGAAAAGCTCCTCCCTGAATGGTTACTACCAGCCCCTGAAACTGGTCCTCCCACTGGCAAATCCTGTGGACCAAATCCATTCCCTGGGTCATCCTCATCCACCTCAGCATCACCTGTCTCCTGAGCCTCTTTGGCTTCCCACCAGGCCCTCAAGGCCGTTTGCAGCTCCTCCTTCTTGGTGCTACTTTTCATGGGACATCCCAAAGCTCTGCAGAATTGTCTCAATTGATCAACTTTGTAGGTAAGCAATGCCTCAATGTCGAATTCCAATTCTGCAACCACACTGGCTACTTGACTCCTTTGAGACATGATGTGTGGCTTAAAGGTCGCTCAAAAATAGAACCAAAAATCAAAAACACAATATGTGGTTGCGTCGTGGTCTGCGCTAAAACTAATGATGTACACCAGTCACTGTGAGTTAATTGCAAATACAAGTTCAAATCCCCAACCGCTGACCACCAATGTTAGAACTGGGGGTCTCTAGTTGGCTGAGGTAGGTACCTTAGTCCAAATAGGGACCCTTGCTTCTAGTCAGGGAAAGGAGGGACACACTCTCAGATAACCCCTGCTCACCCCCCGGTAGCTTGGCACGAGCAGCCAGGCTTATCTCCAAGGCAATGTGTAAAGTATTTGCAACCACACTCCCAGTAACACAGTGATAACACCACAAATGGACACCACACTGGTTTTATAAAAATAGCGGTATCTTTATCAAAAGGGATACGATGAGACCAAACGATAAAAATCCAACATATGCGTATTCGTAATATTTCACTTCGCCGGTTATTACAATCACTTGTAGGTTCTTGCGGTATTAATGAGCAATTCTCGATGATCTAATGCAGTCCTAATGCAATGCTATGCAGTTCGTAATGCAGTTCGTAATGTAGTAATAAGACAGTCCTTAATGCAAGTACTAATGCAGTTCGTAACGCAAGAATCAGGCAGTTCGTAATCCAAGAATCAGGCAGTTCGTAATGCAAGAATAATGCGGTTCGTAATGCAAGAATCAGGCAGTTCGTAATGCAAGGAATAATGCGGTAAGCCAATCTGCGCGGTCAACTCGGGCACCACTAGGCCCCAACAGCAGAGACAACGGTCGTACGCTTAAAGAGGCGGCCCCGGTACTGCTGGGCAGGTACGGGCCGCTCGGGGACTCAGCGCGTCTAACGCGGTGCAGCGGGAGAGAGATCGGAGCACTCCTGTACTCCTCCTGCACGCCTCCCCAGGCCACACACGCTTGCGGCTCCCGACCGGAGTCCAAGCCTTACCTGGGGGGTGCGCTCCCTCGCTCTCTCTCTCTGCTCGTCGGACGTCCTGCTGGGCGGCCCCGACGACGTTGCAGCTCCGTTGCTAGGCGATGCTGTAGCCGGACGGGTTACGGCGCTGCCTTCTCCTTCGTTGACGATCTTGGGCAGATTCCTCTTGGCGAACAACGATCACGATCCCTTTCGCCTTGCAGCTTCCTTAGCTTCAAGAAATCCTTGAGCACGTTGCGGCTCGGGCCGGCGGCGGCGATCCTCACTCACAGCCTCAGTTACCATGACGGCTCGAGCCACAAACAGCAATGCAGCAGCGTGGACGATGTTTCACGCTGCGGGGGCAATGCGGTCACGGGACACCTCGTAAACAGCACCACAGACCACAGGGCAGTCTCAGGCATGCAAAAGCACACGCACCAAGCGTCGCTGAGACACGGTTGGAAACTTTGATGTTTCTGAGTTTCCACAACAGGGGACCAGCTCTCCTCGGGCCCTTGGAGACAAGTTACTTCAGGACACAGCACACAGCAAAGTCCTCTCAAGCAGGGGGACACAGCACACAGCAAAGTCCCTTGTCCTCTCCTCAGTCAAATCAGCAAACTGCAGGCCAGCCCCAGAACACACAGCAAGGGCAGTCCTCCTCTTCAGCTGTTCTCCTTTGCAGAGGTTCCTCTTGATCACGAAGTAGTTTCAATCCTTTTTCAGTCTGGATTGCAGTCTTGAGTTCAGGGGTTTCAGCTCTTACTTTTATACCCCTAAATGCCTTTGAAGTCTTTGTGTTCAGGGGGCTCTGAGCCCGGTCCAAACCAGTTCTGGGTGTCTTCCTGCCAGTGCACACCTTCTTTCTTTGATAGTGAGGGTCTGGGCCTCAGACACTCTGCAGGAGGTGGAGCCATTCCTTTGTGGCAGCAGCACAGGCCTCTTCGCATCAAAGGGGCTACTCCTCCCACTACACCAAATGCAGGCCAGCCTGTGCTGTCTCACCTACTCCTCTCTGGTGTCAGGACACTCCCCAGACCCTGTCACATCCAAACCCAGACAGTCAATACACAACCAGGCAGAGACATACAGGATGGTTAGGACAAGAAACCAGCCACTTCTAAAAGTGTGGTTTCTAAACACACAATTTAAAAACCATCTTCATAGAAAGATGTGTTATTAAATTCTGAATTCAGGCACACTAAACTTCATCTCTCCATCTTATGCCTATGGGAAGATATGCTGGAAACATGGGACCCAGCATTCCCCATTCTGTCCTATGTGCAAGATGGCCTTGCAACAGTGAAAAACGAATTTGGCAGTATTTCACTGTCAGGACATGGTACACACCTCAGTACATGTCCTACCTTTCACATACACTGCACCCTGCCCAGGGGGTACCTTGGGCCTACTATAGGGGTGGCTGATGTGCATAAAAGGGAAGGGTAAGGCCTGGCAAGTGGGTGCACTTGTCAGGACAACAAGGCAGTTAACAAACTGCGCGCAGGCACTCTTTTGGCAGGCCTGAGATCTCTTTTTAGGGCTACTTGTGTGGGTGGCACAATTAGTGCTGCAGGCCCACTAGTAGCATTTGCATTACCAGCCCTGGCACACATAGTGCACTTTACTAGGGACTTTACTAGTAAGACAAACATACCAATTATGGACAACCAATTACCATAACACTTTATACAGGGAGCACTTGCACTTTGACACTGATCAGCAGTGGCAAAGTGCCCAAAGCATCTAAGCCAGTAAAACGAAATTCATCACAGCATCAAAAAATAGAGGAGGTAGAGGCAAAAAGTTAGGGGTAACAACGCCAAGAAATGCCAGATCTAACAGTGCTGTAGTTCCAAACACCCCAGCAGCAACAAATGCCAAAATGTGGTTTGCTGTATCTATGGCCACTTTTCTTTACCCAACTGTGCACCTCGCATAAGAAAAATCTTGTGAGATAATAGCAGGACACTTGTTAGAGCAGAAAATGTTTCTCATTTACTTGAAACTGTTTAATGCAAGATTTGCGGACAAAATTACAATTTGACCCAGGTCAACTCAGGATATACACATAATTTGTAGGTCTCGGCAAGAGGGTTCATGCGCTGTCTCTTTGAAACTATTGTGTACAACAAGGGGCTTGCAGCCCGCCAATTGCACACTATCTGTTGACTTTATTACCACTCTTTTTGCTGCTTTGTGGTTGGCCAGCACGCGGCAGTTGTCACTTCCTGCTCTTTGTATGGAGCATGGACCAAGCACAGATTGATTGATTTTAATTAGTGTGCTGCCGCCGCTCGGGCACTTATTAAGGTGCTATTTCTTCCGGCCCTTCCCACCCACCACTTTTCCGTGTTCCTGCTGCCTGTGCCTCCACCCCACCCCTCCTCATCTTTAATTTAAACATCAGCACGCACATTTTCAACTGGCCATGTGACTCATTTCTCCAACTGTTACCTGATTGTAAGAAATGTACTTGCACAACCACTTTGACTTAAAGTGCAGCATGTTACCCTATTTTAAAAGCAATGACCTTTCACTGCTATTTACAATGTACATATTTTGAAAGCATAAACATTCCTATATTACTCTCTTCTCATTTGTAATAGCCAGGATATCTTTGTTTAAACCCACGCTGTCTTTCATTTACTTTACACACCCAAGCATATTTCACACAACATGTGCGACTGCCTGTGCTTCTAAGATGGCGAAGCCACATTCCATCGTGGACATTAACTTCAGAGATGTCCTTTGTCCATGACGCAAGCCTGCACAAGTTTCCGCTAACATGTCTCCTTTATCAGCAAACACTCTTCTTTTCACCAAATGCTGTTTGATTTGACTACTTATATATATTGCCTGTGTCCTCGCTTTCCTCGTCTTGCATCCCCAGTGTTTTCAAACTCATCCCTGTGGGGGTTTTTTTGGTTCGATCTGCACACAATTTCATGTCTTATCATTCCAAGCCACACAATGCCACTCTACGGCACATAATTCCACTCCACACAACGTCACACAATCCCACTCCACTCAACGCCACACAATTCCACTCCATGCCACACAATTCCACTCTATGCCACATAATTCCACTCCACAACAGCTAAATACACTCCACTCAACACAACACAATTCTATGCTGCACAATTCCACACCACACAATTCCACCTCACACCACACAATTCAACTTCATGCCAATAATTTCACTTTATATAATTCTGCTCCACACCACAGAATTCTACACCATGTGCTCTAATTCCACACCATTCCACATAATTTCACTCCACGCAATATTATTAATTTCCACACAATTGCAGTCCAAGCCACAAAATTGAACTTCACGCCACACAATTGTACATCTCACAATTGGACTTCACGCCACACAATTATACGACACGCAACACAATTAAATGTTACATAATTCCACTCCACATAATTCCACTGCACGGCATGTAATTACACTCCACATATTTCCACTCCACATTACATAATTCCTCTCCATGCCACATATTCCCATTCACTACATGCCACATAAGTCTACTCCACTCAACGCAACATACATCCACATGACACAATTTAACGCCACACCACATAATTCCACTCTATGCCCCATAATGCCACTCTATGGCAAATAATTCCAATCTACACCAAATAATTCCTCTACACTACCACATATTTCCATGCCATGCCACCTAATTCCACACCACACAATTCATCTCACATTCACATAATTCAACTCACATTCACATAATTCAACTCCATGCAATTGCACTCATGCCACAAAATTCCAATCCACTCCTCACAATTCCTCTCCATGCCACACAACTCCACGTCTCACAATTCGACTTCATGCCACATGATTCCATGCGACGCAACAAAATTCCATGCCATTTAATACTACTACACACCACATAATTCCACTCCACATATTTGCACTCCACATAGTTCTTGTCCACTCCACGACGGGGGCACCGCTGGCCACGTCATAGCACTTTTTTACCTTCTCCCCACCCACCCTTCACCCTCTCCTATGTTTTGTTGCTTGCCTGCCCCCTTGTGGAGTTGTTTATCCTGCCCCTCCTGCTAGACAAGAAAGCACTATGATACAGTCAATGCTGGCTGAATCATAGGGCTTTTTCCAGACTTTCAGTCATGCAGAACAGCAGCCGTGCTGCTATACAACATGGCTAAAAAACATTGACAAAGCAAATAGCTCTCACATTGACAAGACCTATTGACTTTGCCAGTTCTTGTTTAAGAAAGAGTTGAATAATCAACTAGCTTTTAATTCAGCCACCTTCACTACTTGTTGAGACATCCCTTTCTCCTGAATTAAAATTGTCTTTCAGTATCATCTTCTGCTTCTTGAGGTAAAAAAGCTCTTTGCATATTTGGGAGAAGACAAAGTTGTCCATCTAAGGCATTTCTCACAATCGGTGCATCAGTAGAACAAGTGTTGATGGTCTCTCCATCCAGCAGCTATTATAGAGTTCACCTAGGATTCAGCTCTTGACTTTCAGAGTTCACTTCCTGCAGGAAGCCATCTTCACGCTTGCTTCAGTGTGGTCCTAAACCCAATCCTACCCCAAAACATTCTTTGTACTAATGCAGACTTTTTTCTCCACTTTCAGCCCTTCACCTTCTTAACAAGAATTGTAAGAGATGTCTGAAATATTGAGTAAGGAATATCACTACGCCTTAAAACTGTAGCCAAATTATCGACTACAAAACTGTCAAAAGGTAACTGTGTATATCCACAGCTGTTACCTTGAAGACACGCATATCTTCAGGGTATTTAAAGGGGGAGTTAGGTACATAAAATCTATACATAATTACCTGCTGATATTTATGTCCTCCATGTTATGGCTACAAAATTAAGGTATAGCAATGATCCCTACCCCGTATTCAGGACCTAAACCAATTTTAAGGCCCAGCGGCAGAGTAATTTGTTACCAGGAGTCATCCATGTCCACTTCGGACCTTCGCACATACATATTGGACATTGAGCCACAGACGGTGGCTGCCCGAGACGCAGCGTGTGATCCTAATATTAGGTTTCCAAAGACAGGGCTCATAAGAGTGTTATAGAGTTAGCTTAATGGTGAATATGGTGTCTCTAGTCAATGTACCCATTGTTAATACCCACTCCATATAGGCTTAATCCGATAGGCTCATGATAAACACCAAGGTGGGTGCACAGCTCTATGAAAGGCATCAAAGATGGCATTGCCATATCTCCGTACTGTCAAAAACGATGAATTGGCTGCACAAATCTTAAATGGGCACATCTGCACCCTCGCCACATTACAAACATAAAAAATGAACATATATATTTTAAGACCTAATATAATACAAGTAAATTGTTTTTTTTTTGTTTTCTTTAGTTCATGCATTGTCACTTTGTTAACGAGCTTGAAAGCAGTTACAGAGGCGCTGCAGAATGAGGTTTAATCGGGTAATTTCCTCCTGACATTTACAACAACTCCAGGTGGAAGTGCTGACTTCTTTTTACACTAGAGTGCAGATTGTAACCCCCGGAAATGAGGTTTTGTGTTTTTTTTAAATAAATGGTGTTTTGTTTCATGATGACAGAATGCTTTTGTAACATGTTTGTGTTTTTTGCAGGTTGTAAGTAGCAGTGCCCGTCTTCATTTTATACGTGTTTTAGCAGATCTTAAATGAAGTGATATACCTTCTTTTTTATTTAAAACCTAGTGTTATTTATTTTAGAGTGCAACATGTTTAACTGTCCTCATCTACTATAATGATCGTAATATTGGAAACAGGACTAAGTGAGATTTAAGGGAAAAGGAATGAAGAGGGAAAGACTCGTCCATATTGATAAAGATACACAATAGCGCCTCCTACCTGCAAGATTGTGGAAGGGGTTTCTAGTGCACATTATGCTGCTTGGTGTAGGGCGCCTTCTCTAAAGTTTTATGCCTTTGAACCCTTGTTGTACAGCTGGATAACTTGCGGATTAGTGAGATAGATGCCTAAACCTGAGTTATCTGGTAAGGTGAATATCATCCCCACTTTCCAACCGAATCGTGTCTCCCTAACGATCCCATAATGCACTTGGGAGCAGGGGCAACTTACGTGTCACGCAGATATGTAAAGGCTGATCTCTGCTCATCTGAACTGGCAGTGAGTGAATCTATAGGACTGAAGAGCCCGAGCCTCATAGGAGTGATCATCAAAAGTGCAGCAGGTGCAGTGGCGCCGGGGTCCTGGTTGTGACCTACCCAGTGGACCCCAAATATAGGTGTTTTTGGGGCCACAATCCAGTCCATGACGTCTTTGCTGCGCCAGTACTCGGAGCCAGAGTCTCCAGCCGGGACAGGACATAAATTTCACACCTTCAAATCGCCTGTAATATTAAAATGTTTACAGAACAATTACGGGAAATGTTTTTTTGACTCACTGTGTTTTCTTTTGCTTGGAATGCAGTCAGAAAAGTCGATAAAACCTCAAGATTCTGTAAAAGGAGAAATACCTGTCAGGCGCTCGAACCTTTTTCTTAAAATTCTCGAAAGAGTCCAAAGGGGAGCCACAAAAGGCAGAAACATATACAACACTTGCCAATCTACCACCACATTTTATGTCCATTAATGTAAATGTTCCTTAAGGGGCACAATTAAACTAACGTGCGGTCTACTCTATTTTTCAGCCAAAAGAGACCCGCCTGATTCACCAGACGCAGGATGGAGCTGGAGTGAAGGAGAGCGACTACTGGCAGGGGGGCCCAGACACACAGGAGACCTGTCAGGAGGAGAGGAGGGGCCAGGGAGACAGTGTGGGGGAAGGTGTAGCAGAGGTGACAACTGTATTTAAGTGGACAGCGAGGGGCCTGTCTGTCTGTCAGTATCGAAAGGATGGTTGCACCGAATCTCTGTTTACCCCTGGTCTGGTGACTATGGCATTATACACCAGAAGTGCGATCCTCACAGCGGTAGTGACAGACCAGGATGTCTCTTTCACTTGGTCATTGTCACCTCAGGATGACCCGTACTTTCGCCAGTATCCTTGGCGTGTCCCTCTGGAGCCGGGCTGGGAGAGTAGTTATGGTGAACAGTTCTGGGGGTGGGCTCCAGATTATGTTAAGAAGGCAGGGGGCAGTCAGATTGGAGGTGAGCAGGAGGGGAAGGGTGCGGAGTCTGGCGAGGAACAGAGGTTTTGGGGTGCAGGCGAGGCACAGGAAGCAGAACAGGACTGGTGGGCAGGAGGAGGCGAGCAGGAGGGGAGGGGTGCAGAGTGTGAGGGCCAGCAGGGTTGCAGGGGAAGAGAGAGTACAGGACAGCAGGCAGGCGTGGGTGTGGGCAGCCAGGGGGCTCGTGGGGCTGAAGGGGGGTTGAAGCAGCAGTGGGACTGGGAGGGGCTGATTGGCGAGGAACAGAGGTTTTGGGGTGCAGGCGAGGCACAGGAGGCAGAAAAGGCTAGAGAGGCAGAACAGGACTGGTGGGCAGGAGGAATCGGCCAGGGAGGGGGTTCAGGAAAGGGTGGGGCAAGGTGGCAGTGGGGCTATAAGAAGCTGAGGGCTGAGTCGCAGCAGGAAGGAGTGGCCAGGAATCGTGTTAAGGAAGGGGGTTGGGGCTATAAGAAGCTTCAGGCAGAGTGGCAGCAGGAAGGAGTGGCCAGGAAGGGTGTTAAGGAAGGGGCTGTAGATGGTCAGTGCAGCAAAGAGGAGTTTGAGGTACAGGGCCCTGTGGGTCTGGGTGACGACGAGACTCTGCTGGGCCACTTCCCAGACGACTGCACTGAGGTAAAGATATTTTTGATAAACAAAGGATGATTTGTAACCGTATGCACACATCGTGTGGATTAGTTCTATCACCTCAGGATTACATTCCCTTTTAACAGACCAGATTCATGTAGAGACGTCCTGAGTGGGGAATATTACAGGAATAGCTGACTCCTCCCTCTGTGTAAACAGATTTCCACCTCTCCCTCTTCACACTCAAGTGGCTACCCGAAGGCCCGGAATATGCCCAAAGGGAGAAATAATGAGCGAACAATGAGACCTGAAAAAAGCAGTGAGCCAATCAGGAAGCTCCATGTTCAATTCCTCATCCATGACCATCTCTCTGAGATTTTAAGGAACAGTACAGATGGGGCATGTAAAGCAAATGAGAATTCTAGCATTATATGCAAAATTACCATACCCATGATCCTTTGCATTTCACAGTAACTCCTGACATGTGTTGAGCAAAGGCTATTAGAGCAGAATTAAAGCATGACCAAGAGTTGGGATAGCCTCGGTCAATGAGGATCAACCACATATTACCTTTAAAATATACCTTGTCTTTAGAGATGTGTGTATCCAATCAGAATGCCCCTGTCTATATCATTAGGCAAATACATCTCAGGTTTCTGAAAGCATCACATTTATTCATACAGAACGTTTTTTGATTGGGTAAGAGGTAGCCTTTCCAATGTATTCTTATTACTCTACAATTTGAGTGACATAAGTATAAGGAACATTTTGGGTCACTTTTTCTATTTTTTTCTAATTTACTGCCTGAGAGGTTTAGCTTCTTAAGAGTGATGAGAGCATAAAAGTGACCCCCAAGAGTGTACAACGAGGCAGTGTCAAATCGAAGAGGCCCCATATTCGTTGTAGTCATCATTCACTGCGCCACATTCAACCTCTAATCTGCATGAGGACAGTAGTACGTGTGGATGCAATGTGCCTGGAAGTGCATTCTACCCTCTTCTAGGCTCTAGCAGCCCATTCCAACAGCCTCTTTATTCATCACTTTACAGCAGTGGATTGATTTGGAATGAAAGCGGCTTTTTCCACCTTTTCCAATCAAGGTTTATACTTTTAATTAATCTTTCAATGCAGCTCTTTAAGGTGGACAATGAGCACTGAAAGCCACTAGATAAATTGTACACAATTATTGAAACACTCAATAAAAATATTATATTTTTCTTCATCAGGAAAGCTTAGGTGCAGAATTTCCTCCAATGAAATCTGTTTCTTTTAACATTCTTTGTCCCACCCTAAAATGGATGTGAATGACTCGTGGTTTCTGCCAGAGACACTGCCCGGGCTTAGATTACTGTTATATCACTATTTTACTTCAGCTTGCTTGTACCACCAGAAGTATCTAACCTTGGGGAACCTCCCCCAAGGTCATAAGCATGTTTCTAAAATCCTCTTTGTATTCATAGTCTGAGTATTCTCACCAGCCTATGACTGAGATAGATACTTCCTGTGCTATGGTAGTGTCTGCAGCATGGGATGCTGCACATGTGGTTGCCATAGCAGCCATTGACGAGGATCAAGCAAGGATGGCTTGGGCATTGGAGTGCGTTTCTGGGATTGTAAAGCTCTCAAGTTGTCTGCTAAATAAAAGCTTTTTCTGTCACTCATCTCGCTCTAAGTATGAAACCTCAGATCCATGACTGTAGTTGTTTCACGCGATTCTTCAGTTAATGTCTGTGTTTTGAAACTTGGGACGTGGGTGCCCCACTCAGTGCCAAGAGTTGAGGCAAGACAAACCAGTGAAGCTGTGTGGGATCAGTGGCTGCCCTGGCAGGGGAGGTGGATGGGACTGATCATAACAGTACTCAGTGTGTGAGTGGCAGACGCAAGGGAGGTCTGTTTGCAAACACCAACAATAATTCTTATTTTTTACTTTACAGCTACTTGCACCCGAGGAACAGGAAAAAGGTAATGACTTTATCTTTTACATTTATTCATATTTGTTATTGAAACATGAGCATTCTTGGGGACATGTAAGAGCAGCCTTGCTATACCAATGTCTCCCATCAAAGGAGAAAGTGAAACCTACATACCACCCATGAACCCAAACAGGACATAACCATTCACTTTATGTAACCAGCAGCAATATATAACTGATGATCTGAGAAGCTATATAAAGGCCTTGAACTGTGACTATTTCATAAAAAAATCTTTTTATTGTCACTGATGAATGTTCAATTTCAGAAATGTCTTTTCATTGTCACAGATGAATTTCCAATTTGACATGGTCCATGATTCTTCATACAGAGTAATTGTTAACAGCCGACACGTTTCACAAATAATCCCTTCTTCAGGGCTCACATATGAATACAAATAGAAGTATCTTTAGTGTCTTGCTCCAATTTCTTTATCTCCCTTAATATGGGTATCTTGCCCTTCAAAGTTATACATCCTGATCCAACCACTACAGTTGACAACTACTCTGTATAAAGGATCATGCTTGTCCTATATTATTTTGTAAGAAGAAGCATGTCAAATTGGTAAGTCATCTGTGACAATGAAAAGGCCTTTCTCCTCCTAACTGGGCTTTGTAGGACTGGCGGTGATAGCAGCGTAAACCAGTGAAGGGCAAACCACCTAACCAGTCTCCCTCAAGGAGACATAACGACCAACCTCACTTGTTTAACAGGTTCAGTCAGTGTCCATTTACCAGGGTATCTTTTTCTCTTTCAGTTCATCCTTTCCCTCGACTCTCTCTATCTTTCCCTGTCTCTATTTTACTCGGTCTTATTGCCTCTCTCTGTCCCCCTTTTCTTGTCCTCTCTTTCTTTCTCTCTATTTTGCTCTCTCCTTGTTCTCCAATTGCCTTTCTCTGCCCCCTTTTCCGTGTTCTTTCATCTCTCTCTTTTTCTCTCTCTCTATTTTACTCTCTCCTATTGCCTTTCTCTGTCCCCTGCTTCTTGCTCTCTCGCTCTTTCTCTTTCTCCATCCCTCCCTTTCTCTCCCCATCAAATGCTCTCAAACTAACTCTATTGTGTTTATTTTGTTGTGTAGGCAATGGGAAGCAGACTAAAGCGAAGCCTATGTGAGTACTCCTGATTATTCATTTATTAAATATTTTTGGTTTTGCCTTGAATTGTTTATTGACAGGGTTTTTCTCTGTACCATACTGAAATATGTTGGTGAATTATCGTATTATAACGAAAAGAGAAAGATTTCTTGAAGCCTTTCAAATGGAGTAAAGGTGTCACTGGCAGAGTCACCTCCGATGTCTCATTTTCACACAATATTTTCACAGTTAATTAGTGTGAAAGCCATTAGTGATTAGTTCTTAGTTATTATTGTTCCTCGATGCAAACAAATTTGAGTCCACATTCTACTTAGGGGTGCACTAAGCTACGAAATCAGACTGCCTGACAAATTTGCAAACTTTGCAAAGTGCAGAGCTCGCTGGATTTTTCTTAGAAGATAAAGGGATGCTTTAGTTGCACTTCTTGGAAGTGGAAATCTGTTGACGCTGGTGCAAGGGTAAGAGGGTGAAGTGACTGCCGCCACTTGGTAGCACTCGCACTTTTTAGCTTTCACGCTCTGCATGTCACCACCAAGTTCCCTTTGGGCTAGATCCTGTCACACCCCTCACAAGCAGTCCTGGAGCACAGTTCAGAAAAACAGATGCAAAGAAAATACAAGTTATATTAAAACTAAAGGGCTCATATCATTTTTGGCGGACAGGGTACTCCGTCACTGACATGGAGGACGCCCGTCTGCTCTATTAAAAGTGCCTTATAGGCACTTGTAATTCAGTGGCTGCTATATCCTCCACGGTTTGACAGAGTTCCCGTCCACCAAACTGTAATTAATACCCAAATGATTTATTTTACTTTCTTTATTTGTAGGGTTCTGTGGTTTGTGTACACCACTGCAGCTGGGAGCCACCCACAATGCTTTGCAGGGAGCACTTTATAGCAGTTTGGGCTTGTTCAATACATAGTTCTAACTGGAGACAAGTAAAAACTGTTTAATGAATTTGAATTGGTCCCACTCAACGGTGATAGGGCCTGCTGAGAGGGGGTTCAGAAAGAAGTGTCCATCCTAGACTTGTGTACACTGCGTCTGACTTGAGAGGTATATGGGGAGGGAATCCTGAAGCATGCTCCCCTTTCCTCCTCTTTCCCTTTTGTAGGTCCAATTCCTGTGATTGCTATAAATATAAGCTTCACCCTCTCAATAGGATGCTTAAAAGCTTGTCAGGTCCAGCCATGAATCTGGGCAGTTTTAAGGCGGCCCTGATAAACACCCACTCATTCCACAAACATGCTTGGGAAGAGGTGTGGCGCTGCGGCCAGGGCGACTGACGCTGGAATCTGGGGCTCACGGTTCGATCCCCGACACCGGCGGCAGGTCAGCCCAGCACCATGTGACTCTGGGCAACAGCTTGCTTAATCTTCTCGACGGCCCCCAGCGCCGGGATGCCTTCGGGTAGCTGTTCGCGCTTTACAAATACTGGATTTATTTATATATTTACAATCTGTTTGTGGAGAGTGGTCTGGATGTTTTCTTTTTGACAGAAACATGAATGAACCGAGGCCTCTTGCCCTGACCTACAGTGAGCCATTCCTGATGACTACTCTTCTGTACATGCTGACAGGATGGGAAAAATGGCGCAAGGCGTCGCCATTATATATAGGAAGGCGTTTAAATGCCAGACAATTATGCTGGAGGCACTGAAGGGAGCAGAAGCCCTTGGCTTTAGTATCTCTCCCAGTGCCAAACAAACCTTTTCTGGTGTGCTGGTTTACCGTCCCCCAGGTTATGCTGGGGATTTCATAGCATCCCTTGACCAGGCCATAGCCCCTAAATGCATTAACTATGCAAATTTTACTTTCTTAAGCGACTTCAACATACATCTGGACAAAAGAGATGACCCTTGATCCATCCGCTTTCTGGAATCTCTAGCCTCTCTTAATCTTACACGTGTGGATATGGGCCCCAAGCACATTGATGCAATCTTCTTGTCCAATATAGCGGTACTTTAGGAGACCCCTGAACCGACAACTTGGTTGGATCATTTCTTACTCCTGTTTTTCTGGCCTACGGCAGGCCTTAAGGAACGTAGATCACTCATTCAGGTGCATGGGAAAAGATCCTGGAACCTGGTCTCAATACCTGACATTAAGGGGTCCCTTGATGAATCAAGACCAGTGTGCACAGGCAAGGTAATTGAGGACGAAAAGGCCATCAGCACCTGGCTCCAGAAAGCAGCAGACTCAGTTGCACCTATGAGGGCCTCTCGGAAGGGAATGACTGCTAGCTCAGCCCGCTGGTTAATCCAGGACCCAGCCCTCGAAAGAGCCTTTTGTAAAAGGCTGGAGAGAGCCAGGCGGCAACACTATCAGGAAGTAGACAAAACATGCTACAAATTGGCTCTCAATGTTTATCATAAAAACATAAAACAAGCTTGCTGCTCTTTTTACACCCATCGTATCAAAGAGGCCGATAACAATGTGAAGAAGATCCTTAAGATCGTCTCCAGCTTCATGGACCCTAAATTTATGGCCCCACCAGCGGATAGCAATCAGGTCCTTTGTGATGGACTCAGTGATTTCTTTGAAGGAACGATCACCAAAATCCAGGCTAACTTGGGGGTCCCAGTCATTTCAGTCTCATCCTGACCATGTGTGATTTAGCAGGGCCCACAGCTAAAACACAACTGACACTCTTTCTACCTCCCACGACAGAGGAGTTGAGGGTGGTGTTTGCATGCTGCAGAACAGGATCTCTGTAAGACCCTTGTCCACTTCATATCCTGAAGACCATTCCTGACAATATCACCCCAATTTATCAAGAGTTGTTTTCCATCTCACTCCACCCGGATGTCATTCCAGACTCCTGGAGGGGGGCTAACATTGTCCCCCTTCTTAAAAAGGATAATGCTGACCCGGAAGTACTAGCAAACTTCAGACCAGTGTGTTTGCTGCCAGCAGCAGCTAATGTTCTGGAAAAGGTGGAGAATCGTCAGCTCACTGCTTTTTTGATGGATAATAATCTGTTACACCCGTTCCAATCCAGGTTCAGAGCCCGTCACAATACAGAAGCAACGCTCTTAGAGGTCTCTAAATCCATCCATTAAAACTAGCCTTGATTCTGGTCTCAATGTGGCTGTGGTGCAGTTGGACCTGTCAGCAGCATTTGACATGGTGGACCACTGCATTTTGCTACAAAGGCTGGAACATCTAGGGGTGACTGTGCCAGCCTTAGGCTGGCTGGGCTCCTTTTGGAAAACCAAGAGCAGGTAGTCTGGATGAACCCCTGCTCTTCCAGAGCCAAAGCATTGAAATGTGGGGTCCTCCAGGGCTCTTCTTTGAGCCCTACTCTTTTTAATTTATATATGACTCCACTGGCCCGTCTAGTCGAATCTTTCGGCATTAAGGTCACATCATATGCAGATGATACGCAGCTCCTGCTCTCTTACAAGGTGGCCTCGGTGAGCGCTAAAGAATCTTTCGCCCTCTGCATGAACGCTCCCGTGTAACAAATTCAATGCAACCCAGACAAAACTGAGATCTTATTGTTTGGATTGAAACCTTTTCCAGGGTGGACAGGAGCCTGGCCCAGTAAGGTCTCCCCACCCCTCCATGACCCCCCACGACAATGGTTAGAAATCTGGGTGTGATGTTTGACTCCCAACTCTCCTTCAACACCCAGGTTTCGGCATTGGTAAATTCATGTCTCTGGATCCTCTACATGCTCAGAAAATTCCTGTAGCTTCTTCCCCACGAATCTCAGGGCACGGTGATCAGGGCACTGATCTTATCTAGGCTGGATTACGTCAATGTTCTGTACCCGGGTCTTCCTGACTACCTAGTCAAGCATCTACAAATGATACAGAACATGGCAGTATGCCTAATCTATAGGCTACCTACATACGCCTCAGTATCTCAATTCCATGAGAAGCTTCACTGCCTTCCAGTGTGCAAGGGCATACTGTTTAAAACCCTGACACTGGCCCACCAAGCCCTCTACAAGAGGGGCCCCCATACTTAAATGAGAGGATCAAGGAGTATAGACCAGGAAGCCCGCTGTGCTCCAGTAGCGCTGGCTTGTTAACAATCCTCTGTTTCCAAAAACAACGGAGATGGAGGTCCTCCTTCATGGTCAGGGCAGCAAGCATGTGGAACCAGTTGCCTGATCTCCTGAGATCAGTAACTGAGGAAACGTTCCTTCAAAAAGGCTTGGAAGACATATCTTTTTAAACCTTCGGGATTCTTGGACACCTATTGGACTGTGCTTCTCCTCACCTGTACTTTTATGCCAAGCGCCAGACATTCACTGAGTAGCTGCACGCTATATAAAAGCCATACATTCATTCATTCAAGTGTACCATCAGGCACGTGAGATGGGTGCTCTTAAGCATCTGCCTATCCTATTCTGCAATGTAACAAAGGCCTACAATGTACTGACATGAGTGCAGAAAATTATAGCAGGACCTCAGTTTCCCATTGTGCCAATCCAGCATCTTTTATGAGAGCACTGACTAGAAAAACATTAAAGAAAAAAAACGAAAGGAGAAAGTTTAGATTCTGCTAGCTCAGAAGTGGAATCTGATCAACTCTGCGGTGTAAGAGATGGTGCCCGCCACCCGGGTACCCAGTGGTTGCTATTGCTCTTACCTGAGCAGTAAGGAGGAGTATGACAGGAAGAACTTCCTTAACTTCTGGATTTCATTTCATAGGGAGAGTAATCTTTGAGAAAGGGGGGTGGTGTGTGTGTGTGTGTGCGTGCATGTGTGTGTGTGTTTTGTATGAGCAAAGCCAAGTTCAATGAAAACTGCAGCATCTTTTAACATGTTTTGTTTTGTAGACCCAGGAAGACTTTTGGAAAAAGGAAATGGTGGCAGAGGTATGCAACGAATGTATTAATTAGTATATATTTTAATTAAGAGAGTAAGATAACAAACCATGGTGTTTCTTCATTTCTTCAACTTATTATTAGGATAGGCCTATCATTTTAGATGCAGAGTTCTCCACCCCGACTGCGGAGTTTCTGCAGTCCTAAACTTACTATTAGGACAGGCCTATCTTTTTATGTGTGGAGTTCTCCGCCCTGACTGCAGATTCTCCACAGTTGTAAACTGACTATTACTTGTAGATTGTAAATACCCCAAAACGAATTACCTTGCACAAAGGTGTAAGTTTGCATTTGTGAATCAGGCCCTGTGTTTTCATTTAAACTTATTGTACTTTAGCAGGACCTTCACAGCAGTGCTGTTCGTATTATCCCAAGAGTGAAAAGATCAGAGTTACATACTGGGTAGCTGCTTTGGAACGATGAATGAATACGGTGGTTGAGTGGTGCTGTGCATGACAAAGAATAGTCATGCATGCTATGTAAATGTGGCCGTCAAGGGGGGCCATTTTGTTGATGCACGGGCATGGGGAGAGGAGTTGGCCTAACGGCTAGGGCGGTCGACCTCGAATCTGAGGAACTGTGTTCGAGTCTCTGCAATGACGCTGAACATCCTGTGATTCTGGGCAAATGACTTCATCTCCCCGTGCCTAACAAAAATATATATATTTTTTTTAAATGAATGCGTCCTCATGTAATGCAACTGGTGCTATGTAAAGCGCTCTGATACCCGATTCGGGTCAAGTTCGCGCTATATAAAACTCTGTAAAAAAAAATAAAAAAAGGGTTGGATGTTGGATACCTTGACTCCTGAAAGAAAGGAGGTGGATTCTTAGTTATCCACTGAGCTCCGCTAGGAATTCATACACACACATGCGAACATGGGTATGCTACCATACGTTGTGCTATATTCCTTTTAGCCACAAGAGCATACAAGAAGCTTCTGCCAGAAACAAGCAGGTTCATATTATAAGGGGACCATGAATCATAGAGTTTCTAAGACCTCTAGTTAATACATGTCACCCATGACGAGTACAGTTCATTGAGACCACTGGAATTTAGATAAGTCATACTTTTCTTTTTCTCTTCACAGATTATTCTCTGGTTCTTCCCACTGAAGAAATAGATCTTAATTAGTAGTGGTTCCTTCAGGTGCGTAACTTTCTTGATGTCCACCCTGGAATGATTTATCCTGATTATTCATAGATGTGAGTGATACAGAGTCCTGGCAATTTTATGCAAACCATTAAGTGACTATCATGGGAGGACAATATTTTGAGAGATTTGGCAGTCCGATACAACACTCAAGCATGCAAGCTTTCGAAATTAAACTTGTGATGATTTGGGTGTGCTGTGATCTCGGGTATCCATGTACATTGACATGAGATGTGGGTGAGTCGGCCAGATGTGTGCAGTATGTTTCTCAGTGTCCTTATACCTGTGCCCTACTGTAATCATTTTGTAACACAAAAGGGGGGGCATCACCCACTCAGGCCCAGACTATGTGAGGGGGCACCCTCAACCATCAGAAGAAGGCTCTGTGCGCCAACCATCCGTGAAGTCCCAGGGGACGGCTCTGACCACCAGTCCTTCAGGGAGGCCACCTGTCCGGCCAGGGTGTAACGGAGGCCCCCACAGTCACCTTGTTGCTGGGGGCCCCCCAGAGTTTCTTGTTTTGTAGGGGGGCCCTCTCACCCTCTAAGCCATGCCATTGAATGCCTTGCAGAGTGTGTGCAATGGCATTGAATAAGAAATATTTAAATGCTCGGGAAAACCACTCTGCTTCCTCGAGCAGGCCCCTGCAGCGTAGGGAGGGCCTACCATTCAGGGGCCCCCCATTGAGCACAAGACCAATGAATGTCTACGCGATCTGGAAGGCACCGGGTTCCCTCATTACAATCTGCAGGTGGGCCCCATCATTTTGCGTTTTGCCACTGCGTCCAGGTCAGGCTCCAATGTAAGTCATGTCATATCCCATCCCGTGATTTGGTGGGTCATCCATGCCTGCTGGTGGAGCTGCCGTACTACATCATCCTCTGCTTTTGCCTAGCGGCGGACTTTACGCTGCCAAGCTACCTGCGACAATTGAATATAAGAAGAGTTACCAAGGGTTCCACTTACACAACTAAATATGGCAGGAAGGAGAATAGCACTTAGCATCTACAATAGAAGGCATACATTCAGGGGTCTGCTTGGCATTCCGAAAACTGGCAAAACCAAGTATGGACTTAGAAGCCCTGCCTGATCAGGTCTTTTAGACAGAGATGCTGACATTTTTCAGATGTGGACACAAAAGCAAATGCCTCTTTCGGGACACCAACTAGTAAGTGGTGCATATTCAGTGCACCCCATCCCCCCCGGCCCATGGCACCTGTAAGAAATTGGATTACTGGGTGAGGGGGGGAACCCTACTTGAGAAACAACTGCAGTACTTGTCAGGATGAAATCATAAGCAAACCCCAAATTGACCTGTGCTCAATCCTCTGGTAGCTTGGCACAAAAGCAGTCAGGCTTAACTTAAAGACAATGTTTAAAATCTTTATACAGCACTTCAAACAGTAATAGAGTGAAGCAAAGCACAAGAAAAATACCACACCAATTTTGAAAAATAGAGTAAAATGTAAAAAATATTTTAAGACCAAAATAGCAAAAATCCAATCAGAACCGGAGATATGCAAGTTTTAAGATTTAAGTATATCACTAAAAAGCACAAAGCACCAATCGTGGCTATTTGGTCACGCCAGATCAGGACAAAGACACAAATTAAGGCTGACCACAATGGAGTGCGGGCTGGCTACAGGGACCCAGTTAGGCCAGCCGAACAAAGTACCTTAAATCCTTGTTGCGGAGTATTGCAAGGTCCTGCGTCGATGATGTGTCATGCAGCCGAAGCGATGCGAGGTCCTGGTGTGGAAATGCATTGTCCTGCATCATTGCTGAGGAAGCTGTCGATGAGGGGACTTGCGATGCAAAGTCTTGCGTCGAGGATGCTTTGTGCACCAGCTGGTTCCCGAGGAGCTGCAAGGTTTGCAATGTGGAGTCCTGCATTGTCGCCGAGGATGCCGTCAATGAGGGGCTTGCAATGCGAGGCCTGCATTGAGGATGTGTCATGCTACGGCATCTCTGAAGGAGCTCTGGGCTTGCAATGCAGAGTCCTGCATCGTTGTCGACGATGCCATCGAAGCGAGGCTTGCGATGTGAGGACTGGCACCGAAGATACCTCGCTCACCAGCTCCGAGGCAGATTTCTCGGGAGGCAATGCTGCTCGATGCATTAATCTGGCTGAGCACCTTCAGGCCCACTTTCAAGGGTCCAGGACTGGGGCGGTACCACTTGGGAAGGTAGGATGTGCAGCAGGTAGAGTCCTGGTGCTGGGTTCAATGTGATTGGAGGTATCCGACTCTTAGGCAATAGTCAGGAGGCCAGCCAACTAACCCTTGGATTCACTCTGGTGGTCCTGGGTTCAAGAAGCATGTCCAGTTCTTCACTAAGGCAGCAGAGTAGCAGTCTTTCTTGCAGAGCAGCACAACAGTCCATCCTCTGCGTTTCTCCACAGATCCAGATGTGTACTGGAGAGCTGGGTGTAAGGGTACAATATTCATAGGTGGTGCCCACTTTGAAGTAGAAGAAGTTTTTCAAGCCCCCTTCCCAAGGTGTCAGGCATCCCCTTCCTTCCTGTCTTGTTCCCAGCTTGTCTGGATTCACAAAAGATCAGTGCCAAACCTTTTGTGAGAGTGCCCAGGCAGAGCCTTTGTAATGTGCAAGTGTGGTAGGTGACAGTTCCTCCCCAGCATCAACTAAGAGTGGCCCCTCCTGCCAACACCTATTTTTCCTGTGTCTCACTGTCTGGGAGTAATGCACAAAGACCAACTTCTAGATACATCTAGTCATGCGATGTTACCCAGGGACAGGCTGCAGGCACCAAATAGATAGGACAAGAAAATGCCAACTTTCTTAAAATGGCATTTTCAGAATTGTGACAAACAATTCCTCATCATCATCAAAAACTTTATTCGATTCACAGAATCATTAAAGCATAATTAAAACACACAAAAAAACATTAGTAAATCAAACACATAAAATGCATTGATCTTAATAATATTTACAGTTAGCAGCAGCAAAACCATGTATCAATGTGCTTCATATATTTGGAGATCTTTAGTTATTTTAGTCACAAAGATTTTTGTTTGATTCATTGTATATAGTATTTAGTATTAAATTCTTTAAAGTGTCAAGTGCAAATTTGTTCGACCTTATTAAAAACAGCTATTAAACATTTTTCATCATATTATTTACATTATATACACTATATGCTGGTACGATTTTATAACATATACAGCCTTTACACAATTAAAAAACTTTGGTTAACCTTTAAAATGTTTCGCTATGTATCATGTGCAAATTTGCGTATGCTACTTATTAATAAGTACGGAATTAAAAATATAGGCAATACTTAAATAATGCTGAGTAATTAATTATAATTAAAGCTCAATAAAATATACATTCAACAATCCCCAATTTAAAATACACATCATAATACCAAGGTCGTAGTACCTAAGGAGACCCCTATTTAAAAAATAATATAAAATGTCTTTAGAATTTTAGACCTTCTTTCCTTCTTATAAAATTTGTAGTCAGTACAAATCTGCTAACGCCGAAGACAAAAAGTTTTGAGGAATCAGTTTTTACTATGCGCAGCATATCATAAAATTTTCTAACATTCAAGCTTCTGCCTATGGGTTTTATCCATTTTCTTCTAGGGTTTGTATATTTAGGACAGAAGAATAAAACATGGGCAATATCCTCCCTGGCACCCAAATGGCACAACGTACATTTAGAATCTTCATCTCCATTCTGGTATTGCCCCCATTTTGATGTAAAAGCTTTTATCTGCAATGTACCATACCTGAATTTCAGGTATAAAATTTTTGCTAATTGGGGTTCGATGTCATCCAAAAATGGTTCAAAGTGAGGATTTGTTTTAAACATCAGGAATTGAGTTGTAAGTATTCCTGATGTACCATTTAAAGTGACACTGTGCCAAATGAAATTCCAATAAATAGTTTTAATTTCCCGCTTTGAATCAGGTCTCAGCAGGCCTGGGCTTTCCCAAAATCTGCTCAGACCTAGGTTAGAGAGCCACTTGCGAATGTGTGCCAACCATGGAAAAGTAGTATGAGTGTCAAGTGCCAGTAACTCACTCAATGCTTGTCTATATGTTACTAGTTCATCGGTGGTCCAGATTCTAATCCAGTATGACAAAGTCATCCAAATTGCCTTATGTTCAAGCCGTTTTATACCCAGGTCATATATTAATGGAATCAGAGGAGTATTTTGGGAAAGTGCCACAAATCTTCTTAAAACCTTATTTCCCCCACAGTTAAAGCGGAAAGATTTTCCCCACCCCACAACTCTGAACCATATAGGGCTGCGGTTTGCGCTCTGGACTTGTAAACTTCCAGGGCTGGTGATATTGCCTTTGTCATGGTTGCATACTGTTTCTTTATAATTGGAGCAGAGTTTTGCAATAAAATTGATTTTGATTTCATTATCTGAGGGTTCCATGAAAGTTTTGAATCAATAGTTACCCCTAGATAGATGAAATTAGAGACACGCTCTATGACCACTCCGTTCAATACTATATTATTTTTAAAACATTTATGAGGTTTTATAGCCGTATATTTTTTTTTAACGGGGTTAATTTCCAGACCTTTTAATATACAATATTCATTTAGTGAATTTAAAAGGTTTTGCAGGCCCTTTGGGGTTTGGGATAGGAGAATAGTATCATCTGCGAAAGTAAGTGCGCAAATGTGAGCCCCTCCCAATTTTGGGGAATCATGTTGTGATTTTTGGAGGAACTGGACCATGTCGTTAACGTATAAAAGAAACAAGGTTGGCGCCAGGACACATCCTTGGCGCACCCTCTCTTGACTGGTATCTCCTTCGTGAGTTCCCCCTTTTACCCCAACGGACTTTTGCAAAATTACCCTCATGGAGCCTAATCAATTGAGTCAAAATCTCCTTAGGTACTCCCTGCTGCAACAAATTTGACCATAATAGGTCCCTAGGGATTGAATCAAATGCGGCCTTTAAGTCGACAAAGGCGACGTATAGATGACCAGGTCTCAACTTTGTGTATTTCCAGGCTATAGTTACAAATCTAAACACTTGATCTATCGTACTAGTTTTCTTTCTAAAGCCCGCCTGGCAAGGTGAAAGAACCTCATTATCATTCATCCGATCGTTCAGCTTATCCAAAATTTGCTTGGCATAGACTTTTTGTAATATGTCTATCAGACTTATGGGTCTATAATTAGCGGGATCATCTCTGCTGCCCTTCTTATAAATCGGAACGATTTCCGCACCCTTCCAAGAGTCTGGAATTGGTTGACCCCTGGCAATTGCATTACATAGATTATTTATATATGGCGCCCACACCTCAGGTTCGTGTTTAAAAAGATCCCCGGGTATCTTGTCGGGTCCTGGAGCTTTAGATGGCTTGATAGCCGCTATCGCTAGTGTGGTATCTTCTATACTAAAGTGTAAATGCCCAACTTCCTTTAGGGTCAACAGTCCCTCGGCACTTACTACAGGAGCTTTATCTACCAATTTTGGAAGTGCATACAAATTTGCAAAGTGACTTTCCCATGTGGAGGGGTCTAAATGGTAGTCATGGGCCGGAGTGTTTATTTTACTACCATGGGCTATAATCCGCCAAAACATGGCCTGATCACCAGCCTTTGCTGCTACTATCAGGTCCTCCCAGCTAGCATCTTCCCAATTTCTTCGGGCTACCTTCAATGTTTTATTATATACATTTCTTTCATGTCTGATCACAGCTATCTCTTTAGATTGGATCGCCTTAATGAGGCGTTGTTTAGCCACTACACATTCTTTATTGAACCAGGAATTAGGTGATCTAATTTCAACCTTGCAATTGGTTTTCCCTGGTTGTGGTTTAGTTAAATAAGGTCTTATATCTTCTATCAGCTTTTGATGAATCTGGGTTATAGTAAAATTTTCAGTACCTGAATTTAAAAAAGAAACAAATTCAACGTTGCCATTAAAGAGGTCTTTTCATTACAATTCTTTAGACACCAAACCCGACATTCTTAACCAGCTCCCAATTGAAAGTCAGCACTTACTAAATGTAATAAGTTAATCTAATGTTATTCTATAGGAGAGTTAGGCCTCAAAGTAGTGAAAAATAAATTGAAGAGTTTTTCACTGCCAGGACACGTAAACCCTAAAAGTGCATGTCCAACTTTTTAAACACTGCACTATCTCTGGGCTGTTTTGGGCCTACCCTGCGGGTGTTTTATATGTAATAAAAAGGGAGGTTTGGGCCTGGGAAGAGGCTTATCTTTGAAGGTCAAAATGGAACTTTTAAACTGCACACACAGTCTGCAGTGGCAGGCCTGAGACATGTTTAAAAGTCTACTCAAGTTGGCGGCACAAACCGCGCTTCAGGCCCACTAGCAGTGGCGGCTGGTGACATTTGAAAGTGGTGTGGCGTAAAATCATTGTCATGCTGCACCGTAGCGAGCGAGCGTAGCGAGCGAGCCCAACAACCTAGGGGGGTTTCGGGGGTTCTCCCCCAGAAAATTTTGAAAAAGATTGGACAAATGGTGCATTTTCAAGCAAATTTGAGAAAGCAGGAAGGTTAATAAAGCAATTGTGAAAGTGCAGTTATTACATTAATAAAGAGGTGTCATATAACATAGGTAGCTGCTTATTCAGTATAACCACAGAGCTTCATAACAGACTTCGAGATACAATGCATTGCTGAGTACCTCACAGATGTATTTTATTTAACAAACAACTAAACAGGACGCAAACTAGCAGCATTCAACACATTGTTCACTTTTTGTAGATAAAATCAGCACGTCTGTCTTTAATAGCAGCAAACTTCTCAATAACTTGAACGTTAAAGTCTGGTATTCTTTTAACTAAGTCTCTCTCTATAGAGAGCATCGCTAAAGCATTCAGTTTTTCCTGAATCATGGTGTTCCTCAGGAATGTCTTAATTCTATTCAAAGTGGAAAAACATCGTTCCGCCTCTGCTGTTGTCATCGGAGTGGTAATGACTATTTTTAGTAAAGCCACTGTCTCTGTAAGGGACTTTTCCATGTTACGGTTCTGAATTAAAGCAAGCAAAGAAATTGCACCAGTGGCCTGCCGGTATACATGCATTCCGTACAGTACAGTTAATTCTGTTCTCAGATCCTCTTTGTTGAGCATAGGGTAAGCATCCACAGTCGTATTCAGTGCTTGCTCAGGGAAGGAATTATCATATTTTGCAAACAGATCACTTCGCAGTAATGTGCCACTCAGCAAATGCTTTGTAAAAGAAAAACGTTCCTTTGCCTGCACAATCATAGTGTCACATATCTCTTTTGCAATTCGGACCAGACTGCTGATGTTTTTTCTGCGGTTAGAGAAACTAGAATCATTTGGCAGTCTGCTGTCTAAATTGTCAACCCCTTCTCTGACTTTGTTCATGCTGGTGACAAAGTCAGTGGTAGCTGTTTCCACATAGACAGTATCTATTTCACGTCTTTGTAACCTTTCATATAGTGCGTCAACATGAGGCATTATTCCATAAAACAAAAACAGCAAAAACTGGAACTCCCGGTCTTGCAGTGTTCTAGCAAAGCCACGGGCCTCATTCCGACTTCTGCAGTCAAAGTCTTCATTGGCTTCTATGGTGTCGAAACATTTCTAATGGTCAACCCTATATTGGTATATTAGGCTGATTGTACGAATGTGAAAATTCCAACGAGTTGGGCCTCCCTTTGGAATCCTTCTGTTGACAATCGTATGAAGTACCTCCGTTCTTTTGGGGGAACGTGAGAAGAATGCTGCCATTCCTCCTACATCCATAAAGAATATCTGTGCCTCAGAGATCTTTCCTACTGCTTGTTGCATAATCAGATTAAGTTGGTGGCCATAACAGTGCACATAATGGGCATTAGGGTACACATCTCTAATTTTTTTTTGTACTTCACCGGAGGTTCCACTCATTACTGCAGCACCATCATACCTTTGTGCAATCAGTTTTTCTTTTTGAGGCTGCTCTGGAAAAATCAAGTTTAGTTCATGTAGAATAGCTGAAGAAATGCTTTCTGCACTAGAGTCTCTTAAATGTGTGAAACCATAGAACCTTTCCACAACTTTGCTGTCACTGTCAAGGTACCGAAAGACTAATACTGACTGTGTTTTAGTGGCCACATCAGTGGAGTCATCAGCCTGAATAGCCACAAAGTCGGTGTTTTTCAACTCTTGTACGATATTGCTTTTTACAATCTCTAGCATGCACTCAAGCAGTTCATTTTGTATTATTTTAGAGGTGCCCTTGAAGACTGTAGCACTTGATAGATGTGCTTCCATTTCACGGTCTATGCTTGCTATTAAGTCCACAAGGCCTCTGAATATCCCAGGATTTGCAGAACTTTCCGATTCATCATGCCCTCGTAATGCCAGTTCAAAAGCACCACAGAAACGAATGATTTTTGATAGTATGTGTCTATTCCTATCAACTGCTTCATTGTGTTTCTTTATTGTTTTGCGGTACGCGTCGCTTATGTGGGCTTCAATCGGTGTGTCTCCCAACATTCCCAGTCTTGTCAGGTTTTCCATATGTATTTTTGTGTGTGAATGCTTCTTTACTTTATCTGACAAATGCTTCAAGTCTTTTACTCCTTTTTTTGCCCAAGGAATTTCACCACCAAACAGCAAGCAGGGGAAGCAGAACAGAGAATTTGTTGAAGTACACCCTGTAAGCCAATCAACTTTTGTGTACCAGGTGTTTGAGAAAGAACGTGTGTAAATCTTCCCTCTGTCTCTGGAACTTTGTTGCAGGTTTAGGTCTGGCCGGTGAGGTCCTAATTGTTTTACAATTAGTTTCTCTTCACGTTTCAGTCCAATGAACGGCTTTGCAAGTAGTTGCTCTACTGTATTCATGGTGTTACCAATGTTAATGTTACCTGTCAATAATCAAAGTACAACGTATGAGGTTTGGTGCATGTAGACACCACCCACCATGTAGACAACTTACATAGCCCTTAGCTACAATGTAAAATATAGCAGCAGTTTCCTTACCTTAAACGCTGGGGTTGTTGACTTTGATGTAGAGGCGCAAGAGCAGCAAAGGAGGTTGGTGCTTCTTCTTCTTTGCCTTATTTGCCCAAGAATTAGGTAACGTTTTTCAGCCTGAGGCTTTACCAGATGCTGAAAAGCAAAATATAACAACATTTAGTCGTGTGAACCAAACACATAGGTCAACCAAACATGTAGGCGTCATGGCGATAACTAAGATTTACAGATATATCAGGTTATCAGGTTCAACATATTCTAGTCCAGTATTTCCTTTTGCATACCATGGTAATCCAGAACTTTAGGCCCATTGCAAAGTGCCAGGACTACAACTCCCAGAAAAACCTGTAAAATTACAATACCAAACTATGGTGCCACGGAAACCACACAGTAATTTTCAGACACGTTTTCACAGAATGTCACTATTAAAATTGACACAGTATTCCCTATTTCACTTGATTACCATGTCCAATGAACGAAAAGGAAGCGTGTCTTAGAAGTACTGCATATTTATGCCTGCTGCGCCTTGCCTATTCACAGCACTTCATTGTTTTAGTAAAAGTTCAGAAGTATAAATGAAGGGAAAGGTAATATGAAAGGAAGCATTTTTTATTCGCCACAGTGCTGTACCAAGACTCCAAGAGGCAATATGGAAACATGAAAAACATGAAAAAGGATCAAGGTGCTGAAAAGTAGCCTTGAACATAAGCTTCCCAGCCCAGGACATGAGCTCAGCAGCGCCCACACGTTTAACGGGCATACCTGCCTCACCCAGGGAACTGGAAACCAAACACAGGGGAGTATTACATGTTTAACACGTCAGAAACCAGCTATCCAGTGTACATAATGTGTGAAGAAATGAAATTAAGACAGAAATCTCCCCGTGCCTAAAAAATGACTGTGTCCATCTGTAATGCAACTAGTACTCATAAAGTGCTCTGATACCTTCGGGTCGAGTTCGCGCTATATAAAACTGCAAAAAAACAAAAAAAAACAAACGAGTCTGGCTTGCTGGCTGCTGCGTGGCCAGCACTGGTT
This sequence comes from Calotriton arnoldi, assembly GCA_963921515.1. Lineage (NCBI taxonomy): Eukaryota > Metazoa > Chordata > Amphibia > Caudata > Salamandridae > Calotriton > Calotriton arnoldi. The sequence continues at coordinate 737,642 of CAWUFW010008730.1, read as the reverse complement.
ATACACGTGGTGTTAAGCCTGCCTCCTCGCTGTTCGTTTAGCACAGTAGACATACTGTGAGAATTGAAAGGAGACAGGAAATCGCTCTATTGCATGGATATTACACCCCGTTGCTTGTGGGTCGCCTTGATTTGAGTTCCAACTATGTAAATATGGCGTACATGACATCAGAATTTAATCTAAAACTGCGCAGTGGGAGAGTAAGTGTGACTTTATTGTTGAGAGGCTGAAACAACCAGGCGTTCGCAGGCCTCCAGATTCAGCGAGCATTAGGTTTAAAAAGAAAAAGTCAGAACGATTAACTGTTCCTTGATTGACAATACCAGTCTTGACTGGAGTGGACAATCATACATTTAATTAATAAAATATAGATCCTCGTTTTTTACGGTAGAATAGTGTATTGTAATATTCTTTGGTAACTCTGTAGGTATTTCGCAACTTTGATTTTGGAGCATGAACCACATCTGAATATCTAGAACTCCCTCAAAATATGCACTTCCTATCCGCCCTAGAAATACAGACTTCCTTTTGGTAATCAGAGAACAAAGCCAGCTGCAAATATAACATCTGAAAACCGAAAAAGACTTTCAGTCACTCTTGCACCAGCAGGAAAAAATTAGGGTATGCAGTTCATGCGAAGCAGCTTACTGTATATGCCTGTGGATGAATGCACGAGTCAGGACAGTTTGTTTTTAAACATCACCTCTGATAACCTTCACCAGTATGTGGGGTTGTTGCAACTCTGCGGTTCACAGTATAGCCCCAGTCCTGGCAATGTGTATAAGGGCCCTTGTTAGTCAACGTTTTTTGGGGCATCTTTTTAGGAAAACTCATGAGTCGCACAGATAATCTACAAGCTTCTATTCCACTATTCGACAGCTCTGGATGTGCGCCTAAGACGCTGGCGCCTCCACTCCTGCCATTCAAATATTGTTCAAGCATTTTCTTTATATGTATTTACTTGTAAAAAGGTGATTAGCGTGGTCCTAACTGTAGGGGTAGCGATCACATCACATGCAAGAGGCACATAATACGTGATAACTGTTAAGCTGCCTTGTTGATTGCGTAAGCTTTGGTTCCACCGCCTTGTCATTTGGGGGTTTGCTCAAGGATAACCACCTTCACGTCATCACCTACCCTGTCGTTTCTCCAGGGCCTGGCATCAAATACTGAGTTCAACCACTGCCATTGGTCAAGCGCAGAATGCACTTCTTTTGACTTCATATTGATCCTCCCAATCATCTAGCTCTCTGTAGCTCATCCACTACAGTGCAAAGAACCGTGATGCGTGCAGTCCTTCACGAGCATAAGAAGGGGGTTATATAGTGAGGGTGTAGTAACTGACTGTTTATTATACGCGTTTTAAACTAAGGCTGGCCATTTACTGGTTTGTGATAAACCAAATAAACCTTGTAATAAGAAATAAACTATAATATAATATAAAAATAAAAAAGTAGATATGTGGAAAAAGTGCTCGGTCATGTGAATTGCTGTTGTGTTTCCTGTGCTCCAGACCATCATCGTACACCCCCGAACTCGAACCCCGAGCGTCTAAGTAAAGAAGGGTAACGCAGCTCGGCCAAGGTCCTCATTCACCAACGTGCGGCATGCGCTAAACTGGGCAGAAAAGCCTATATATTTGGACACAATCAGAACTGATTTTCTGCCTGGTTATTGTGCCCGATCTATGTACCGATTTATCACCAACGTTAAAGTATAGAAAACATTTTGAGACAGTTATTACACACTTACTTCATAGCGCCAAATGCCCTGTTTGGCTATGTCACGAAGTGCACAGACACATGTCCAAATTCTAAATTTGTTTACATCTAGTATTTAGGGATAATGAAGCGTGGTTTCAATATTGTAACACAGCAGCAGCACACTCATATTACTGCAAATAATATTTGTGACCCCCTCCCATTCTCATATGTGGGGTCCTGTTTTGTTCTTAAAGAAAGTTTTATCTGAAGGTTGCATGAAACATAAGCACGTCTTTCATAGACTTCCACACATCACCCACATTGAAAATGAATGAAAGGAAAACGGAATTTATAACTGTTTGCTGAAGAATTATTAAAGGTCATCAGGGCAAGACTCTGCAGAAAGGTACTGGCTGTATGGGTCGGTGGTGAAAGGCTGAAAGGCCAGAGCCCACTTAGCCCACGCATTTAAACGTCTCTGGGTACACCTGGGCCCTGCCAAACCTTCCCACATAGATCAAATGCTACAGGATCGGTCTCTCAAATCAATGCCTTAAAGGTTTAAACCTATAGTGCCACTGGATGGACTATAAATTAGTAGAGGATTCTTTCTTCCTCCCCACAGCATTACATACTTAAATTAGCATTTTACAAACATCGTCTAAGTAAAACTCTTTCTAAAATAATCTGTGTAAAGATAGTACCAGATATACAGCTGCTTCTGTACTTCCTCTCTCGGCAACTCGTGCACATATGTTGGGAATCCCTATGCAACCCTTACATCCTGCCCCCAAACCTCTCACACTGCACCCAACTTAGTGCCATTATCGGCAACTTCTCCCTCCCCGGTCTGAGCATGCAAGAATGAATAAATACACAAGACAACTTTTGTTATGGGAAAATATTGCTGCAGGTTTATTCCATACAAGAGTATGCAATATGTGGGTTATCTTACGGGCGATCAAGGGCGGGCAGCTGTGCCAACCTATGCTGCCCCCGCCCGCCTGGTGAGCCAGCACTGTGGGACACGCCATCAGTGCTACCTTTGATGATCCTATTCCGGATCACGTGACACGTTGGTCTCTTCTACTCACGCCCTTTTCAGGGCGGAGCGTAGCAGGACAAACCCCCGGTTGGTCAGGCCCCCAACCGCCCGAAGGACTAACGGGGCGCCGTCGCGGTTTTCCAGGAACCTGCCCTGAGGCTCCTGGTCTTTGGCTCTGGCACCCCTACTGTGCCGCGCAGAGGTACCCTTACTGTACCGGTCTGCCGCAGAGGTACCCTTACTGTACCCGTCTGCTTCCAGATCGCCCTGTAACTCCGCCACAGCTCTGGAGGCGGCTCCCGTCGCCGCAAGAGCCCCCCACACACAGGCTATACTGTCACTTGCAACCTGCTATATCCAGTGCCTCCTGCAAGTCAAGCAGGAACAGGTCCATCCCCACTGGGGATAGGTGGACCCCATCCTTCTCAAACTATCCCTCGACTCTGGACTGAATCAGCTCGTGCCTGATGAAACCCAGACCCCTCTGGTCTGTAAACTTACGCATGGCACCATTGACCCTCTTACGAGAATGCTCCACCGCCTCGCTGGACCTGGCCCCGTGCCACTTTCTGCGAGAGATGATTTCCGACCACCAGAGTTCACATTGTCCCAAGCGTTTGCTGATTTCACCCAAGTCGGACTTCGTGGTTTGTAATAGTGCCCTCCTCCCCATGGGAATAAGGTCGTTACCCCCCAGGTGGATCACCAGGATGCTGGGGAGGGGGCCCCCTAGAGCCAGCCTTTGCTCTAGTCTGTTGGTGATGCTGCTCCATCTCATTCCAGGGAAGCCCATCCAGACCAACTGCGTTTGCGTAAACCCCTGCATCCACTTCCTGCGTGCCGCCCACTGAGCCAGCCTGGCAACGAATGAATGGCCGATCACCCACACTCGGGAACCTAGTGAATAAACGGACGCCATCTTTCACAAACTTGTTTAATATCTATCGAATATCACTTTATCAAGATTACTACAAACCACGGCACACAATATTATATTTACATGCTGAGCCTTTAAGGGCGAATGTAGCGCTCAAAGCAGCGCGATTGCCAGCGCCCAACCCTCTTTATGCCCACTGGCTCCATGCCCGCCTTGAATGCCGCTGTGGCCGCCCCAATTCTAAATGAGTGGCTGGAATACTTTTTGTCTGGGCAGGCAAGGCCGTGCGAGCCAGGCAAGCGCCCATGATCCGGTCGATCTGAAATTTAGTCAGGGGACCCAAGTCTGCATGTATCAGGAAGTACCCTTGTGCCGCCGGGCGCACGGACATGTAATCCCTCACTCTGGCCACTGGGCAATACCTTGGGTCTCCTAGCGGTTCCAGAACCACATCCGCCCCCCGCCCTGCCTGATCTGTTTTGGACCTCCTGATACGCATCACTAGCTTGTCTGTAAGTTTGACATCCTGGTAGCTCAAGGCGACACCCGAAGCGTCTGTTTTTGACCTGGCTACCAATTTGCCCATCCTGAACGCCCCAAAGAATGCTAGGCAGAAGGCTGCCGAGAATAGCTTGGCCTCAAACTGCGAGTGGGTGACCTGGTGTACTACATCTAGCATCCCCTGTAGGGTGGGGAAGTCGATGGGGCCCCTAGAGTCCGGGGTCCTAACCTCATCTCTGGCCCATCCCTTGAGGGCCGCTCTGATCAAGAAGGACTTGGTTGGGTCCTGCCCCCCCTTCAGCTTGGTGTCATGGCTCACTGCCGCCAGGTGGCCACAGACCCACGAGTGGCTCTTCCCCTGATCTCTGGCCCATAAAACAAACGCTTGAACCTGCTGGTCCAAGGCAAGCGAGCCTGTGCTCAGATTCTCTGTAACGCTTAGAAATGTGTCAAGATGGGCCTTGTATTTTTTCCTGGTCCCCGGTGCCAAGGAGCGTTCCCCCAACGATCTCAGCCGCTGCTCCAATGTAGGATGCGCCATAGGTGTGCTGGGAAGGGTGTCATCTCCGCTCTCGCTCGCGGCCAGGTCTCCCGGAAACGGAGCCACTGAAAACGAGAGAGCGTCAGCTGCCACATTTTTGACCCCCTCGATGTGCCTAGCCCTAAACTCGATGTTGCAGCGCAAGCCGGCCCTGACCAATTCTCTCAATAAGCACAGCACCAGGGGGCACCTCGCTGTCTGGCCATTGATTGCCTGTACCACCGCCATGTTGTCGGACCAGAAAATTACCTTCCTGTCCGCCAACACTTTGGGCCACAAATGCAGGGCAATCACAATGGGGAACAGCTCGAGTACCGTTATGTTCGAGGTGATCTTACGCTGCCGCCATGCATTAGGCCATTTCTGGGCACACCATTCCTCCCCCATTATGGCACCGAAACCCTCCCTCCCTGAAGCGTCTGTGAAGAGGCACAGTTCCGGGCTACCTGCCCAGGGGGCTCTCCATATGACTGTCCCATTGAAGTCGAGTAGGAACTCAAACCACATTGATAGGTCCTCCTTTAGTCTGCTGCCTAGCCTCACCAGGTGGTGCTTCTTGTGAACCTTGGCCGTAGCCCTGGCTAGCCTTCTGGAAAATACTCTCCCAGCCGGGATGACTCTTGCTGCGAAATTCAGTTTTCCCAGGAGACTCTGGACCGCGCCCAGGGTGGCCTTGTCCTTGCCCAGTAGCGCCTGGATATCCTGCCGCAGATCCTCCACCTTCTCGGCAGGGAGCCTGGACTCACCCTTGATGGTGTCCAGCTCGATGCCCAAAAATGTGAGAACCTGGGCCGGACCCTCGGTTTTACCCGGTGCCAAGGGAACCCCCAGATGCCCCGCCAAATCTTGGAAACACTGCAATCCCTCACTACACTCCTGGGTCCCTAAGGCCCCTAAGAACAGGAAGTCGTCCAGGTAGTGTGTCACCCCCTCTGTGCCGTAGGCCCAGGAGAGCGCCCACTGGAGAAAAGAGCTGAAGGCCTCAAAGTACGCGCAGGACACCACGCAGCCCATGGGCATGCAACGATCAAAGAACACTTCGCCCTGCCATTTGAACCCCAAGAGGTGCTGGCTGTCAGGGTGAACCGGGAGCAGGCGGAAGGCAGATTCAATGTCGGCCTTGGCCAGCCAGGCCCCCTTGCCCGCTCTCCTAACCATGTCCACTGCCATGTCTAGGGAGCAATAGGAGACTGAACATGACCCTTCTTCCAACCAGTGGTTCACCGAATCGCCCTCAGGGTAGGACAGATGGTGGATCAATCGGTAAGCCCCAGGCTCCTTCTTGGGGACCACACCCAGCGGGGAGATTAGAAAATGCTCCAGGGGGGGGGTGAGTGAAGGGACCCGCCACTCTGCCCAGGGCCATTTCTTTCTGGACCTTCTCCCTTACTACCCCTGGCAGGTCCCTGGCTGACTTGAGATTTTCTGCATCCCTGCAACCCAGGGGGCCCTGGTATGGAATCTTAAACCCTTCTATGAAGCAATTAGCTAAGAGCAATCTGTCTTTGTGATTTGGATAGGACCTGAGCAGGGGGCGGAGGTTGCATATGATGATGGGGGAGGGCCCCTTGACGTTGGAGGTTGGCAGGATGGCGCTCGCCGGCATAGGAGGGTGGGCAAGGGGGGGGGGGGGGCGGGAGGCCGCGTGCGGTTCTGTCAACTCTATGTTACTAGCTATCTTGTCTGCCCTTGTGAGGCGGAGGGCCCTCTCGCTTGACAGTGCATGACACGGCCGGGTGAGAGGCCCCACACTTGCTGCAGTTGTGTGCGAACTTGCAGACCTTGCCTCAGGAGCAGGACCTCGCATTGTACAGACTGCAATTTCCGGAGTTGAATTTCCTGCACCCTTGTTTCCGTCCCCCTCCCTGGCTCCCTCGAAAAAGCTGTTTGAAGGGGCGTTTACCAGTCTGCTTGGTCCCTTTCTGATTGTCCCCCTCCTTCGGGTTCTTGCCAGCCCCTTCCTTGTGTTCAGCGGTGAATTTGCACATGTGTTGAACCCAGAGCTGGATCTCTTTTTGGTCCCACCCTAACTCCGGGCATATGGCCATACGCTTGCGGAAATCCTGATCGTAGTTGAACCACTCGACCCCTCCTGTCACCTTCGCCTCCTGCTGTATGGTGTGGGAATATTGCATTAACGCCTCCCCCTGCTCAGGATACTTCTCCATAATTACTGCCGACAGTATGGTGAACGCCTCAACCCAGTTCTCGATCGTTTTCTCGGGCCAGCGTTTTTACCTCACCTTCTTCTCCTCGTCCTTTCCTCCCATTTTCCTAGTATCTGCCCCTGCTGCCCCGTGCATGAGTAAGGTCAGGATATCAATGAATTCCCGTCTCCAAAGCCCTTCTTTGGCCGCCTGGGGCACTTGCCAAGACAGTGAGCATCGCCCCGAGGCCAAGGGTGCCACCGTGACGGGTGGCCGGTGTGCCGTCACCGCTGGTGACTTGGGGGGCTCGGGGGGGGGATATGGTGCTGGGCTGGGGTGGGGCGGTCGTGACAGCCCCCGGGCCGCTGGTCGGCGGGGAACTTGTCGCGGCCGCTTGCTTAGCATCTGCTGGTGGTGTCGCCAGTTGGCTGCCCCCTAGACTGAAGGCAGAAGTGGCTGGTGCTGCAGGGTCCGAGACCAACGCTGCGTCGGTCCCTGGCCCTAACCCCGTAGTGGCCCCAGACCCCACCACCCTGGCGGCTGTGTTCGCGCAAGTTGCCTGACTCCCCCACACCTGCCATACTGAGGGTGCCCCCGGTGCCGGGGGCACTGCAGCCAGCAACGGGGGCGGTGATGCCATGGCGTCTAGCCCCGTCTGAAATTACCCCAACAACATCAGCATATTGTCCATCACCTTACCCATTTTATCAAAGTTCTCGGCGCCTGCTGCAATAGTGTTCGGTACGGCCGCCGGTACCCCTGTGGGTTCTGGTTCTCGCGGGGTGATCACCACCCTGGTTTTTGCTGGGGGCGCGTCCATCGGAAAGTCCTTGTTGGTGGGCTTGCGCCACTCTTGGATCTGGTTGGTCCCTGATCCACGAGCCCCGCCTGTGTCACATGTGGGATGTCGGCCACCACCCCGGAATCCTCCTGCCCTCGGGCGTCGAGGAATCCCTGTGCTCATTCCGGTCCTTTAGCCTTGGCCATGGCCATGAAGTTCTCCCATAGTGCCTCCTGCGACGTGCTGGGCTGAGACTCGTCTACACAGCTGATCTGTGAGAACAGTGGGGCGGGAGTTCCCTGGCTGTCCATGACTCCGGATTGTCTAGCCGACTGCCTGGCGTGCCCTGGAGGGAGAGAAAATCGTGAGAACGTGCCCCACCCATGACTGAGGGTGCCGCCCCACTGCTGGGCCGCAGGGAGCCCCGATTCCCAATCCCCGGCGCGTGTCCAACCCGCTGGTGCCCCGGTACTTACTTCACTTCTAGATTCCTGACACTTAAACTCTTGAACGGTCGTCCGATGGACGGTCGGAGCGGTGGGTAGTCGGCGCAGTTGTGGGAGCGAAGCGCCCACGGGAAATGGAACCAAGGGTGAACAGGTTGCTGCAATTCAAATTGTGGAATGAGACACTACACCAAAACCAATTCCATTCATGAGGGTGCCGCCCCCGCTGGGCCGCAGGGAGCCCCATTTCCCAATCACCGGGGCATGTCCAACCCACTCGAGCCCCGGTACTTAATCCACTTCTAGATTCCTGACACCTGAACTCTTGAACGGTCGCGGGAAGAACGGAGCGGAGGGTGGTCGGCGCGCTTGAGGGGCGAAACGTCAACTTCCTGAAAGAAGAACGATTAGCACGTGCATTCCATGGCGGCTTGGTACCACACCAACCCCCGCCCTGCCCCTTCAGCCTCAGCTGGCCCAGCCTCCACAACTCACTGATTCCGACGCTTGCGCGGCCCGGTGGCCTCTGTCCGTCCTCCTGATCGGGGCTTGAGCGATTTATCCATAACCTTGGTGAAAAATTGACAAAGGTTATGTCCCTACAGGTTCCGCCTCAGTACCCCCCTGTTCTGGCGCACCCTTGCATGAACTTCTGCGCCGTGCCTCCCGTCCACCCAAGGTGCCCCCCCCTCACAACGGGCCCCCCCAATCTGCCTGTCACCCCCGGATACCTCTGTGCGTCTGCCGCCCTGTCCCGCTCTCTGCCTTGCTTTCGGCTGTTCGTCTGCACCAGGATCTTCACTCGCTGCACTTGACGATAATCTCTGGGGGGGGGGGGTGGCAAAGACAGCAGTTTTGTTAGGCATTGTAGTATCATGGACTCCCTCTTGAGTCACATAACAAGGCGGCACCACAGAAAACATGCTTGACACATACTTCAGGGGGGTGAGGGCCAAGATATCTCCTACAAGGCCACCATGTACAAGCACCATAAAAAAGGGGGGAGGCCTACTCAGCCAATCGTGAGGCATGGGATCGCCACTAACAATTAAAATTGCGCCATAATCAACACATCTAATGTAATTGGTGGGGAGCCCCAGGGATCCGCGGTGGTATCTGGGGGTTGTCAGTATGGTAGCCTTATTACGCCGTGGCTACACTCTTGCTACCCCCCCCCCCATTGCCCCAAGCTACCACCTAGCAATGTCGGTGCGCGCAGGTAGCCCCCAATGCTTGCGCACGCCCCCCGGCCGGGCCGAAAGAACACCAACACGCGGGGGTAGGGGGTGGGGCTCCACTGCAGCCCGCAGCTCACTACCCCCGTGCAACCAGAGGCGGGAGGGTGAAGCAAGGAATCTACGGTTGGTCCTCCGCCTTCCGCATCAGCAATCTCGCCGGGAGGTGCAGAGTATATGGGCACATGGGTGGACCCAGGCACTTAAGCCTACGGCCCCGGATCGGCCCAACCGGCAAACCTCACCAATGTTGGAGCGAGATGAGCTAGCTAAGCTCCTTAGCATGCGGGGCCGGGACGCGCTGAATGAGGCCATGTAGCATGTGCCCCCCTACCCGCCCCAAACTTACCCCCAGCCCCTACCGGGTTCACAAGACCACAGTTCTCCCGCGGGGAGACACTACTGCTGGGGCGGGATCCCACACGGGCCATAGCCACCGTGGTGGGATCAGAAGAGATGGTGAAGAGTTTTGTGATAGAGACGGGACACGGACCGTGTCCGTGCGTGGCAATTCCGCCCTGTTCTGCATGCTGTGCTACCAAGCCCCCAGGACAAGCGGCTATCTCGCCGCGCTGCATCCCTTTAGTAGGGGGGGGGAGACCCGCCCAACCTCTTTACAGTCCCAGAAGGGTAATTGGTATTGAGCCCCGGGCCTCCCCGCTCACCGGGCCCTGCATGCCTAGTCCTGGCCCAACGCAACCAAGGAAAGGCAGTCTAAAGGGGATGCGAGCAGACAAGGCTCGTCGCTCCCCCTCCTCCCGCAACGCTGTACTCCCCACTCCTAAGCGCTGATGCCGGGGCTCGTCTGCACACACGTGGGGGGGGGGAGCGCAGGCTCTCCGCCCCCCCACCATGCGTCCCCTAGACCTGACTCAGATGAAGTTCCCCGACCCTCGGCGCTGATGCCGGGGTCGGCTGCTCTCTCCCCCCATGTGCTGGACATGTTCTGCGATCGGCCCAACAGCACCACAAGCGAGTCCGCCAAAAGCCCGCCTCCCATCCGGTGCCCATTGCGGCTGGCCACGCGGGCGCTGCGGGCTGGGAAATCCAATTGCCCCCCGCCCAGACAAGAGCACCAGGAGCCATGTTTGGCCGCAGCAACCGCGGCCGCCAGGTGAGCGAAACGCGCCCCCCCCGACCAGAAAGCGCCCGGGCGGACGGGAGTGGTAGGGAGTGGGGGGCTACCGCAGCATGGCCTGCTCTCCCGGCTCGCGCCCGAGGCCACCCCCCCACCACCGCTTAGGACACCAGGGGCAGCACGCGGGGCAGACCATCTCAAACCCGCACTACCCCTGAGCCCCATTTGCACCGGCACAGCCAAGCCCCGCACTGCCCCGCCCCCGGTGTGAAACCGGGGGCGTGCCTGGCGGACCCCGGGTGAACCAGATGCGCTCCTTATCTGCGACTGAATCGTTAAGCCAGCGCAGCCAGCGGCTGATCGACAGCCCCTCCCTTGCCCCCGTCACCAACCTAAACGCACGCACCGCCATTGGGCGTCCTGCGTGCGCCAGACCCGAAGAACATACAACGGGCGTGATCCCCCCGGACCCTACCCTGCCTGGTGGGGACCCGGGGGGGAAGGTGCCCGATTCCCGGCCCGCCGTGCTTGCAAAGAGCTCGCACCCCCCCCATGGCAGCCCGTGCCATGGCCCCTGTACAACCTGGGACTGTCCAAGGGAGTGGGTGGGGGGGGGGTGGCTATGCTGCACTCACCGTGACTACTGTCGCGTAGGAGCGCACGAGGCACGACCAGGCCTAAGGACAACAACGACGAGAGACGAACGACCCCTCTAGACGGCGTGGCTGGCGAACAGAGACCGCCAGGAGGGGCGGGGGAGGCTTATATGCCCTCTCCCCACCTGGCGCACCGGAAGGACGCCACAGTGGCGACCTGGCTAGAGGGCTCCTACAGAACCCCCCAACGACTAGAGCGGGTGGGCGGTGCCCAAAATGGCACTAAAGGGCCGCCCTGCTGAATTGGCCCCCTGCGGGGGCCGCGGACAGCCGCATTCTCAATCTCACATAGGCCAAGCTACAATCACACCCAGGAACCTGTGGTAAATCACATTACTCCAGTGATCTCGTCAGGGCTTTATAAATTATACACGTGGAATAGGTACTTACTCTTCTAAAGGGGTATGAAAAACGCTTTATAAATACCTATACAATAACGTGCAGTAACCACGGAGGCTGCTCGACGGCACAGGCGGGTTATGTTCTCTCATCCTCTTCCTCGGCAAGGACCCAGGATGTTCTGCCATCAGCGTGACTCGGCACGTTCCGCGCTTCATCAGCATTTAACTCTGTGTGTTGATATTCTGATATGGCCGCCGCCTAAACGCTACAGGGATTGTAATCCACTACAGTGATTGTCTTTTGATAAAGTCGTGCAATGTCGAATAAATCAGTTTATCTTGCCGCATTTGAGATGGTAATTATATGCAATGTAAGTATAATGTAAAAAGTAAAAACGTACAGCATGCTGTTTATAGTGTTGTCTCAAATAGATGTTAGTAAATGTTAATGAAGCCCTACGTCCGAGATACTTCCCAATCCCCTTAGCAGCGGTAAGGACATGCAGCCAGGGCCTCGGCTCGGCTGCAAGCTTCCTGCCCAGTCAGCATCTAGTCTGTGCAGTGCCTTGAAACCAACCATCGAGGCCTGGTCCGCAGAAGAAGCTGCTTCCCAACTTTATCTCTGCCAATTGCTACTAATAGGTCCAACCTTTTTGAAATCTTTTACACCCACCAACACTTCCGATCTTCAGTCCCCTGTGACGGGCATTTCGGCAGAGATGGCAACTCATGGCACAAGTTGCATTGTGCAGCACAACGCAATGCTAGCACTGGCATGATGAGCAGAGCATGAATCTCGGCCTACAGGTTTGGTGGCCTGACGTCAGACAGCCAGAAGACTAAGACAGCCCCGAGTCAGACGAGGGCACAGAGATCTCACACCCTAGAAATCTGAGGTGCCACTCGTCAGTACTGACTACTGAGTGAGTAGTACACAACACATCCATCATCAACCACGACTTGACTCAACTGTTTAAACTGCACAGCACTAGAGCACAAACCTGACTATGGGGAGTACTGGTCTGCCACTGACTGGCAATGGAAACAAACGGAAACGATCGATCGATGAGATGATCGATGCAGTTGTTGGACTGCTTGCTATCTCTAACTGTCTGTCGCTCGTCGATGAAGAGTCAGTCTCTCACAGTCTCGTCGTCGTGCAGCACGGTGCAGACTAGTAGGAAGGGCAATTGTGTGACTGACTGCTGATTTTTGCCCGGTAACGGCAGAATGACCAATCACTGCATGGCTTTGCTTAACATAAGCCATTACAGTGATTGGCCGACGTTGCTGTTGGGGGGTGGGCCCTCCCACCCACGCGGGTTAGTCAGCCTACGAGACTACAGTCAGTGGCAAGTCAACCGCGCCGCAGCAGCAGCCAATCCAGACGCTGCTCTCAATCCTACTCCGAGTAGAGATAGCAGCGCCAGGATTGGGGTGAGCAGGCAAAGTCGCCGCTCATTTTTTGCCTACTTGGGACGGCTTTTTAGGCCAGCCCTCACTCAAAGATACAGTTTTGCTCAAAAGCCACTGTGCGCATGTTGGATTCCTAGCCGAGTAAAGGCAGTCGGCCAAACCCCACATGCGCACAGTGCGCACTCACTGCCATCGTGCCACACAGCCGCTGAGCAGCAGAGTCCGCATTGCCGCAATGATATTTCCTGCCAGTGCCCGCCGCTCTCACTGTCACCTGACGTGACGCCACCGCGCGAGAGCGCCGGTTTAAATTGATTCATTTCAATGAATTTCAACTTCTGAAAGTTGAAAATGGTGCAATAATTTTAAGTGGGGAAACGCCCCACCGCCCTAACGCAGAAACCACCACTGGTTATAAGTATTGAACAAATCTTTCTACAGCAATAGAATAAATTTTTGCCTCAGGCTTTATTTTTAATAAAGCAGGTATTTTTTGATTTGGTTTCAGCATACTACTTGTGTTTCCTTTCTTATTTTTCATCCTTTCCTCCATTCATGGATCCAAACTACGTTTCCTTTTGCAGGGCTAAACAACACTGGAGCATGGACCGACATTTATGATGTTTGTCTTTTCATGAATTAGCTATGTTTAATAAAATGCCCCTCTGAAACAATTGTGCAGGGTTGCAAGAAATGTATACAATGCAAAATGTCAAGGGTCACAGTTGGGGTATAATGCTAAAAGCCATGAATGATACACAGTACAAAATATTCTGGAAACTTGTTGGATCTGGTGTGCCCATTGTGAAACCTAAGTAAGAAAAGTGTCCTTATAACAAATGACTCATTGCCTGAATATTTTAGTGCAAGGTAAACTAATGGTGAGGTGTTTTCTGTGAGTTGCCATATAGGCCAACATTTAATCCCCTCATATGTGAGACATATTGGTTTATATCCTTCACAGTGGGTCGCATAGCAAATAGATTGGTTTATGTATGAATAATATCGGATGTGCCATTGTGAGCACCGCACTGGTTCACACAAGTTGTATTGGATTACATGCACCATACTGGTTGGCATACTGGAGCACTGCTTATAGTACTCAGTATGCTGGGAAACATGTAGGTAAACTACTGGTACACTACTCAAGCACATTGGTTTGCATGGCAAAGCATGCGATTTAAAATGTGTGAATTCTAAACACAACGTATTTTGTGTATTTTCCCAAAATACAAATTTATATCAGTAGCACTCGTGTTTCTGTTTTATGCATTGGTGTATGCACAATGGTTTGCATGCACAATAGACTGTTGGAGCCGTGCGTCAGGATGGTACCAGTGGTAAGAGAAGTGCACTTGCGCAACAAAATAGGAAAGATAAAAATCTGGGACTCCGAATCCTCCGTGCTCGTATGGCAATATTAAGGTACTCCAGCCAATCCTGGGGTGTTTTCCTGTCCATTTCAGCCAAATTAAAGTGCTTCGGAGGCTATCAAAGATTGCATTAGTGAGCACAATGGGAATATTTAGAAACAAATGTAGAAACAGGGGAAGTACCACCATATTTATTATTGCAGCTTTGCCAGTCATGGATAGAGGTAGTTTATCCATTTTTCAGTCAATGTGTTTAGTTTGTCTATCGTGGGGCCGTAGTTCAGTCTTATTACATCAGAACTTTGTCGGTGTAAGTAGATACCAAGGAATCGAGGGCAGTCTGAGCACCACCGGAGAGGGAAGTCCAAACGCGTCTGTAGCATCTGTCAATGGAACTATTTCAGATTTAGGCCAATTGATCTTGAGTCCAGACAGCGCTCCAAAACGGACCACTTCTCTTAACACTGGAGAGAGGTTTGTCGCTGGGTTTCTGAGGAATAGCATAATATCATCAGCGTACAACGATGCCCAACACAGGCCACGCTGAAACTGCAGCCCTCTTCTCAGGTGACGCTCCTGCAGATGTCGAACAAGAGGGTCCAATGCCACTATGAACAGTAAAGGTGACAGGAGGCACCCCTGCCCTGTTCCTTGGGACAGCGGGAACGGATCTGTGATACTGCCATCCACTTTAAGGCACGCTGTTGGGGCTGCATATAATAGACGAATAAGGTCACAAAAGCTTTTAGGGCAACCAAGTTTGCTCAGTGTAGTAAATAGGAACAGCCATTCTAGGGAATTGAATGCTTTTTAAGCATCCAATAGGACCGCCGCTGCCGGGAGGTCAGGATTAATTTGATTAAGGACTGCAAAAATTTACTAATGTGGATTGGTTAGTGACGAACACTGTCTGTAACAGGGAAAATATAGTGCCAAAGAGGAGAGATGGGCGGGTAGCCAGCACCTTGGCCTAAATGTTATTATCGTGGTATAATAGAGACAATGGATGGTAGGATGAGCAGTGTTCGGGTGGTTTACCGGGCTTAAATAGAAGAGTTATGACAGCCTCTCACATTGTCTGGGAGAGATCCCCACAAGACAAGGCTTCTGCATACAACTCAAGTAGGTAAGGGGTTAATTCATCTTTGTATGCTTTGTAAAACGCACCGGTAAAGCCATCTAGACCCAGGGCACGCGTACTGTTAAGGTCTTCAATGGCTAGTGCAACCTCCTCGCAGGTGATGGGCACCAAGCCATAGCGATTTCAGCAAGGTAGTCTACAATGATGTCTGTATTTGCATTGGTTTTAGAAGCATATAGGTAAGTGTAGTATTGGAGAGATGTGAGCGTTATATCTTTCGACAATGTTATAACGATGTCATCGTCGAGGTGGAGAGAGGGGATCATTGTCGCTTGATATGGGGGGAGCAAAGTATTGGTTACCGTGCGCCCAGGTCTCTCCCCCTCACTGTACATTCTTGCTCTGGCATATTTGCTTAGAAACTTGACCTCGCAGTGGGCAAGTCTTGAAATTCTTGAATAAGTGCCGCTCTCCTCCTTAAGTGTGCAGCATGGTCTTCCGTAGGCACCTCGGTGTCAAGTGTTTTTAGTGCTTCTTCCACCTGTGTCAATTCTCTGCAAATGGAGTGGAGAACTCCAGAGTGTTTCGCTATACAGACCCCGCTGATAAATGCTTTAAAAGCATCCCATAATGTCGATAAATGTTGCACTGTGCCTGCATTATGTTGAAAATATTCAGTAATTGCCTCTCGGACTTCAGTACAGAAGACTTCATCCAGTTAGGCATTTGTGGGGAAGCGCCAGGGTGCACGTGATGGCAAGTTGCCTGGCATCTGTATCGTGAACAGTACAGGGGAATGGTCGGATAATGTTCTAGGTAAATGCAAAATATCAGTAAGTGTATGTGCTAGGTCAGGTGTAATGTACCAATAGTCTATTCGGGACCAAGTCCCATGAGGAGCTGAGTAGAACGTGTATTCCCTAGTATTTGGGTACTTGAGTCGGCATGCATCTGCTAAGAGATGGGATTGTGCAAGTTCTGAGAATGTGCGCAGAGAGTGTGGTTTCGTAAAATGACCTGGGCCAGTAGTATCGCTCTTCAGATTCATGGGTAGATTGAAATCCCCACCCAAAGGTATAGTAGAAGAATGCAAGCGAGTTAGGTATGCTGATATATCAGTGAGATCTTGGGGCATCTATGTTTGGTGCATAAAGATTAACTAATAGTAGGGGGATGGTGCCTAGTGTCCCTGCTACAATCAAATAGCGACCTTTAGGATGGTAACTATCTCACTTGCAGCGAATGGCAACGCCTTATGTATGAGGATGCACACCCCTCTGGAATACGTGCTATAGTTCGGAGAAAAAAAACGGTTTGTGCCCCATGATGAGGCGTACCGAGGTGCTGTGCCTGGTACGCCGTGTGTCTCCTGGAGGAGGGCTACCTGTATACCATCTTTGGACAAATATGGCAGTACCCGCCGGCCCTATCAGGGATTGACAGACCACGTACATTCCAGGATACACATTTTAAGGAGGAGTTACCAGGAGTCATGCTGGGTGTGGACACGGGCAGTCGGAGTCAAATAAGGTGGTGAATAAGCTTGTGTTGCATTGTCGACTAAGACGCAATGTATCTTTTATAAAAAATACAATATGTACTGTGCATATACAGTGAGACCAACAAAGTGAACTAAAAAGCAATGCATTTAAAAACAAACAGTATAACATCAAATGTCCCATTACCCCCCTCCCACTCCTGGCAGTGCAACAGCTGCTGCCAGAGATTCCCAAAAATTGTACCCCTGTAGAAAAACAAAAAAGCATTAAAGGAGTCATTCTTGGGGGGAGACAACGCCTAAGAAGTGCACCTAACTAACCATGGGTGTGCATATTTCAGTTACGACCTAGTTAGCAAAAGATGACATGATGTCTATTACATCAAAATTGTTCACTGCACTTAGAAATCCCACAAAAAAGTTGTCATGCAGCAGTCATCAGTGGAGGGGAAGACCGCTACCACCGCCGAAGTTAATAGAGCAAAATCTGGATCAGATCATAGTCGGCTCTTTGCATTCATCAGAAACAGTACAGCGTCACACAGTGGATAGGTGTGTGAGAGACACAGCGCCAGGTGCCAAAGCTGCAGAATGGAGTTCTGCACGGTGGCGCTTACAGAATTGAGTGGCTTCATCCACTGTTTCAAAAATATGTGTCTTGCCACTAAAGTGAACACAAAGCCTTGCTGAATAAAGCATCGAGTATTAAACATTGGCGTTACAAAGGGTTTGCTTTACCTCCATGAATTTTTGGCGCGGGTCTTGCACTATCAGGGTATAGTCAGGGTAGAATGCTGGCATCATGTCCTAGTATTGCAGTGAGCCTTTCTCACGGGCAAGTCGTAGCACTGAATCCCGGGCTTGATAATTGATAAGCTTGGCTAAGATCAATCTAGGTGGTGCTCCGGGGACAGGCTGGGGTCCAAGGGATCTATGGGCCCTCTTGACAGCAAACGAAGCAGAGAAGGCCTCCCTGCCAAAGAGTTCAGTGAGAAGGTGCTCGACATAGCTGCACATGCGACCCGTGTATGTGGATTCAGGGCTTCCCGCAATACATATCTTGTTTCTGCGGGATCTCACTTCCAAGTCCTCGGCCTTGGCGGCTGTTTGCTTGAGTGATTTTTCGAGCTTGTCAATCCGTTCAGTGTTGGTGGAGCATGCATCCTCGATGTCCGAGATACGTTGTTCTGCAGTGGAAATACAAGCCTCCTGTTAATCAAGGCGTTCATGCATGGTTTCTAATTTTGAGGCAATACCATCTAGTCGAGCATCTACTTCATTGAATTCAGCCTTTAATTCTGCAAGGATGGCCGCAGTCCCCTCCGGGGCTGCAACGCCCACTTCCCAGGCACCCTGGGCATCACCATCGCGTAGCTCGTCCTCACTGCGTCTGGGACTTTTAGTAAAGTCAAAGATCAATGGATGCTGATGAGGATCTGTGCGCCCCATCATGAAGGGTGGGTGGCCAGAGGGGGGCAAAGAAGGTCACAATTAATAGCAGCGGTACAGAGAGACGTGTGGAGCTGGAAGAGTCCCTCCCATGGCAGATGCGATTCGCAATCAAATTGTAATCGTGATTAGTCTGTAGCACAGTATCAGCGAGTGTATGTGGCTCCGCAGTGCCCTCAGATGTTTCCCAATACGACAAAGTGCCTTGTCCCGCTCGGTGTGCGCCAATGCTGTGTTAAGCAATCCGTGTGCAAGCAACGTTAAAAAGCAACCAGGGCACCAGCAGTAACCTTCATCAATTTCCCTGTGTAGGCCCGCAAGCTGGAATGGAGTCATTCGCCGTCAGTAGCCCCCTCACGCCATGTAGTGCATTGAATAACGTTGTGTTCACCTGCGATATTATGGGGTCGGTCTGTGTGCAATCCGCCGCAGGCAGTTATCAAAGCTGTTGCAGGGTAGCATCATAAGTATGATCAGAAATGCCTACCGTCGGGTCTTGGGTCCCAGGAGTTCCATCCAACGGCCAGGAGACAGTCCCAGACACGATGCGGCACCCGCACGCCGCGGGTCGCAGGTGTGCGGCAGACTCCCGTACCAGAGGAGCAGGCTGCAAGGGCAGCGGGACTTAATTAAGGCGCGGCCACCGAGAAGCACAGAGCCCTTCCCTCAGGCTCACCCGTGGCCCCTGTCGCTGCGGGGCTTCCGAAGGCCGCATCAGGCCACAGCTGCCAGCGGCTGCATCTGCGCTATGTACGGTGCCCCGCGACCCGCACTCAAGCACAAATAGTTGCTAATTGTCCAGGATCAATCCCCACAGCTCTATCGCACTGAAAGTGCGGGTGTGCAGAAATTAGGCCGCTCGCTATCAGTGCATGCTTCGGAACTTCAGGTCCGAGCGGCCATCCTGGTCCTTGGCCTGGCCATGCCCTCCATCATTTTTAAATATTACGATAATACCTTTCACGAGAACAAGTGTTAAACACTCTATATGTAGAAATGAATAATATACTTAAATTATTACTAAATAATAATCCCAACCGGCAATATCAGCATGACATGTTTTAAAGAAAGTGCATAGTTCTGCATGAATAAGCTTTTCATGTGTAGCACGTAAACTTTACAGGAAAAGAGGAAGTGAATCATAGACTGAGTAGCATCATTACTACAGGGGCATGCAAGTGCACCTAAGTTGGTCTGATACCCTATTGGAAAGCAAAGTAGGTACTTTACTGTGCCCGCCCTGAACCTAATTAATAGAGAGCGCTCCCAGGTCCTCCTTGCTTTCCATATGTAGCTACCTGATGTAACCTCAGCATTCATGGACAGATATTTTACAATTATTGCTTTCCTAGACTCCACCAAAGCCCTCTTATCACACAGCTGTGCTAATCACATTGATGAAACTTGTCTTTTATTAATGGATGCACATGTGGTGGTATTAGAAAAAGCATATGATACCTGTACGCACCCCGTCACTACCTCTCTTGCGACAACTGCACTGGCTTCCTATTAGGAGGAGAGCAGTCTTTAAGCTCTTGTATATAGTGTTTAAAGTACTTCAGGGGACGGGCCCCGCGTACCTAATGAAGAAACTAAACCCTTACACCCCCGTGCGTCAATTGAGATCGAGTAATCGGAAACTGCTCTGCACACGGAGAATCAGGAAAGCTAAAATGGGTGGTCGGGCCTTCTCCTACCTAGCCCCCACCCACTGGAATAGATTGCCAGATGAGATTCGAGCCTGTCCCAATCTAGCACAGTTTAAGAAACAGCTGAAAACCTGGATGTTTCAATGATCACTTTCAATCTGTAGTCTGCTACCCAGGCGCCGAGAGATCCCCTTGGGGATGATTCGTTGCGCCATACAAATCCTAATAATAATAATATGATAGACCAGGCTCATCAAAAGAACTTTTCACGTAAGCCAACCATGGGATTGACATACCTCTGTCACAATGCAGGCATCACTAAAGATAGCCCTTGATAGTGAGGTGTCCTCGTTGCGCCACATAGAAAGCCACAGCAGGGGTGGTTTGATTCGTATATGGTCACTCAAATATGTGAGCCCAAGTTCGCTGTGGCAAATACAATTTGATGAGGATCCTGGTGTGGCCAGAAGTTTCCTACAAAAAAGTATTTTCCTCCCTCTGTAATGGTGTACAATCAGCATAACCCCAAACGCCCGCCCCATAAAAAGCTATGGGGGAGCATTGTGCAGTGTAAATTTAGAGCACCGTGGCCAGAGGCCAGCCCCTTGCGGGGTGCAGGAGGCTGAGAACTAAGACCAAAGTTCTAGCCAATTTTGCCCTGCTTTGCCGGACATGTGCAACCCAGGATCCTGTCGTACTAAAAGTTACCCCCAAGTAAGAGAAGGTTTTTGTCTTTCTAAAACTTTTTGACAAACTGTTATTCTAAGATCCGCACATCTTTTGGTCCCGCATGCCATTATGAAAGATTTACCAAAATTGGTTAAGAGATCCAAGTTTGACATAAATGCCACAAAAGTGTGAACTAACGTTCTTAATGCTTTTGGTGTGCGAGCCATTAAGACCGCATCATCTGCATACAGAAGTGTGGGGAGTGGGATGCCATTTACCTTTGGAATGTCTAGGGTACTGGCTACCAGCTGAGTACGCAAATTGTTAATATAAAGACTAAATAGTAATGGCGCAAGCACACAACCTTGCTGCACTCCACAGTGGGTCTCAATGATGACTGACAGTTCACCCTTTTGTCCAAAGCATACCCTAGCTGAAGTGTTCGAATAAAGCGCAGCAAGTATGTGAATAAGGGTCCCGTCCAGTCCAATACCAAGGAGATGTTGCCAAAGCTCATTTCGATGACACAGTCGAAGGCCATGGATACTTTAAACATTGGTATCCTTATACTGTCCCCCCCGGCTATCTCCAGAGCATTGTGCTTGTCTGAAAGGTCTAGTAACGCCTCTAGCTCCTTGCCCTGTGTATCCCCTCCCGCGTCAGCCATTGCAATAGTATCATTGCTTTTAGTTGGAAGTTTAGCATTAAAGTCCCCTGCCAAGCAAACGTATAATTGTAACACTGCTTTTACCTTTTTTTCAACTAAGGAGGAGATGTAATCAAATACAGCCGGGAAGTTTTTGTTGGGGGTACTGTAGAAATCATTGTTATAAAAATTCACTATATATAAATCTAAACCCGCCCTGTATACTACTGCTTGGAAGTTTCCCTCTTTTACTTCAAGAGCCTCTGTTCTACCTTTAAGTAACACATTTACCCAGATAGATAGCCCCCTGGATGGTCTCCCTGACCTAGTTAGTTACGCAGGGTGGGAAAAACAGGCAAAACCTTAAAAAACAATGGAAGTAGCGTCCCATGTTTCCTTAAGTAACAAAATGTCATACATTTTTATAAATGACTGCCACTCAGGGAGTAAGATCCTTGAACGGATGCCAGCAATATTCCAACTTAAAATTGATAGTGGGCATGGGTTACTGGAAGCAGGGGGAGTTTTGACCCCCTCGGGCATGGTGAATTTAAAAACAATGTTAAGAAATCTTTAGTTGGCTCTGCCTTTGGCAACAAAGCAGCAGAAGATTGTGCATTCACAATCCTTGGGATTACAGTCCAGACGTCCAACTTGGCAGCCCCTGGCGCAGTCTGTTTTTTAAATTTTATTTATTTATTTTATACAATTTATATAGCGCGCAAATACCCTAGGGTGTCTTGGCGCTGTGGAGTAAAGGAGAGCAGCTAGGTAGAAGATTACTGATTAAATAGCCATGTTTTTACTTGTTTCCTGAATATCATGAGGGTGGGACTGGTTTTGATATGGAGGGGAAGGGTGTTCCACAGTCTTGCCGTAGCAACTGTGAAACGTCTGTCTCCCCAAGATGTTTTCTTAGTGCGAGGAATAGTCAACAGATGTGCTGATGAAGAACGCAACGGTCTGTTCGGATTGTATGGGCAGAGTATTTTTTTTAGGAACTCAGGTCCCGTGTTGTTGATGGCTTTATATGCGATGCAAAGTGCCTTGAATTTCGTTCGACTTCTAATAGGCAGCCAGTGAAACTGGCGTATAACTTGAGAGATTGATTTATATTTGGGGGTGCCGGACAGAATTCTGGCAGCTGAGTTCTGGACAAGTTGCAGTTTGTTGAGGACTTTCTCCTGAGCATTTTGGAGGAGTCCGTTGCAATAGTCAGTTTTTGACATTACCAGAGTGCACATGAGGGTCTTACCGGCGCTGGGGGGAAGAAATGGTAAGAGTTTCCTTATCATTTTCAGGGTGTAGAAGGATGAAGAGACGACCCCGTTCGCATGGTGAATGAAAGACAATTTGTCGTCAAACACTACACCAAGATTCCTGACCTTTGTAACCGGTCCAGGAGGGGGTCCTAAATCGGATGGCCACCAGGTGAGGGACCAGCCAGGGGATACATTGCCAAAGATCATCACCTCCATTTTATCGGAGTTAAGCTTTAGGCAATTGTTTGCCATCCAGGAGCTTATGGCCAACATTCCCTGTTGGAAGCTGGCAGCAACTGCTCCTCCATCGTTGTGAACTTCCAACACCAGTTGGGTGTCGTCGGCGTATGAAGTTAGCCTCATCCCGTGTGCTTTGATGATCCTGGCCAAGTCCGACACATAGATGTTAAATAAGGTCGGACTTAGGGAGGATCCTTGGGGCACACCACAGGGAAGGGTGAATACAGGAGAGTAGAAGTCGCCCAGTTTGACTGACTGGGTACGATTGGAAAGGAAAGAGGTTAGAAGGGCTCTAGCCCTATGGTGAATGCCGATGGAGGAGACACGGTCGATCAGGATGGCGTGATCGACCGTGTCAAAGGCAGCCGACAGATCCAGTAATATGAGGACTGCCGCGCCGCCTTGGTCAAGGATCATTCTAATTTCGTCAGATGCTTTTATAAGTGCCATCTCGGTACCGTGTCCCTTCCTAAATCCAAATTGGGTGTCATCCAAAAGGTTGTTGTGGTCGATGAATTGAGCTAGTTGAAGGTTCATAATTTTTTCAAAGATTTTTGATGGGAATGGAAGGCATGCGATTGGTTTATAGTTTTTGGATTCTGAGGGGTCGAGATTGTTTTTTTTTAGAAGGGGTTTGATAATGGCCTTCTTCCAAACTGAAGGGTAGGAACCTGTGTTGAACATTGAGTTACAGATTTTGGTAAGGGTGGGGCCTATTGAATCTGGAATAAGTTTTAAGACGGAAGGGGGATAAGGGTCGAGGGGGGATCCTGATTTAATGGAGAGGATTAGCTCTATTATCTGCTCGGGTGAGACCTGACTAAATTCTGAGAACACTGTAGCCGAGGGTTTGGAGAGGATACTGGGATTAGAATGATCAGAACTGGCCTGGGTGGAGAAGTTGGAATAAATTTGATTAACCTTGTCTTCAAAGAAGTGAGCAAGGGAGTTACAAAGGTCTTGGGAGGCATCTATGGGTGAGCTGGTAGGTGGACTGGATAGTTTGGTTACCACCTGAAACAATTATTTGGTGGAGTTTTGAGCAGATTCTATTTGTGAGAGATAATATTTGCTTTTCTCTGTGATGATAAGATGTTTGTATTTAGTTATCGCATCCTTATATCGCGTTTTGTCATTGTTGTCATAAAATTTGCGCCAACGTCGTTCTAGATTTCTACAACGTTGCCTCTTAATTCTGAGCGCTTCTGTGAACCAAGGGGCGGAAGGAGCACTACGGTTGTTGGAGACCTTCTTGAGTGATACTGTGGTGTTGAGGGCATTGTGTAGCCAGTGTAGGTAATTATTAGAGGCTAGATCGGGGTCTGGTGTATAATCGTGTTGGGTGGAAGAAAGGTTTGTTTTTAAAAGCTGAGCGTCGATGTTCTTCCACGCTCTGACCTGTTTGGGCGAGCAGGAGTTGGCGTGTGGGGGATTAGTTTTCTTGGTCTGGATAGTAAACATTACTGCAGAGTGGTCAGACCAGGTCAGGGGAACAACAGTGGATAGGGAAATGTGGCTGTTGTTGGTGAAGAGACCGTCAAGGGTGTGACCCGCTAGATGGGTGGGAGTAGTCACTAGTTGTTGTAGGCCAACTGAGAGTAGGTTGGTTGAGAGGGAGGAGGAGTCCTTATCATCGAGAGACTCTAAATGAAAATTGAAATCTCCCAGGATGGTGTAGTCGGGAGCTCCCGCTACTGGTTCAATCAAGCTACTTAGGTCTGCGAGAAAATCTGCTCGGGAGCCAGGTGGGCGGTAGAGGAGGGTTCCTTTGAATGATTGGGAGTTTGAGAGCGCAATAGCAAAGGTCAATGCTTCGCAGACCAGTGAGTCAATTTTTTCTATTTTTACTACATATTTGTCTCGATAGATAATCGCTAAGCCACCTCCTTTTTTTAAAAGTCTATCCTGTCTGAGTACGCAATATCCGTTAGGAGTGGCAATGCAGAAATCGGGTCCGGAGGAAGGATCACCCCAAGATTCTGTAACAAATATAAAGTCTAGGTTGTGATTGATTACTAGTTCGGAAATTTCGAACTTATGCTTCGGGAGGGAGCGCGCATTTAAGAGGGCAAAATGGCTGAATGAACATTCAGCCAGTGGTGAGTATCTATTGCTACTTGCCAAGCTCCTCAGAGCGTCTGGATGAAAATCACAAGGGAGGGCACAGGATATCATTTGAGGGGGTCAGTCAAAATAACGCAGAAGGAGTGTGACAATGTCTGATTTCGAAAATGGCCTTCGGGCTTTGTGACCCAATAGGTGCTCCACAGTGGTTGTCCATCAAACGTTCATTACAATAAAGTCACCAGAGATGTTTTTTGGTGTAGTCCCAACCCAGCTTATTCGTCTGACCATTAAAATATCTTTTCCATCCAACAGCTTAAAGTTCTTGTTGGCCCCAAGCCAATGTAACACCTTGTTCCGAGCTTGCTCCAATGACTCTGTTTGGCCGTACGTCAACAAGGGCACACTGGCCATAACCAGAACATAAGGCGAAGCCTCTGGGGGGAGATGCAAAGTAATGGTGGAAGGTTCCTTTCTGCATTTTTTCGTTATTTTAAAATGCACTGGGTCGCTGGTGTATTGGAAGCATACACTTATTCCCTGTGAGACATTCCCTCTCCTTGCTTGTCTCAACCTTACTGACCTTAGTTCCCCTTGCACCGTCACATTTCTGTTTTGTCTTTTGTATTACATCCTGCCATGGGGATTCTGCTGCGTCTCTGGGTTCACTGGTAGCTTTACATCTATCTGGTTTGTTGCCTGAGGTGCCCGAGATGGTCACAAGCGAGTGGTTAAGTGCTAGACAAACTGAGCATGCTGGGGGAGTAGTGTTACTGGGGGCTGTATTAATGTTGTCAGACTTTTTTCAATGTTAGATAGGCGTTTCTTTATATAATTTAAATGTTTTTCCAAAGATTCCATAAGTGAGCACAGCAGTGAGTCTGTTGTTGATTGGTCCATCCCCTTCCATAAGTGCTTTCAATCGGGTTTACCTTTGCGTGAGTCTTATTATTGGGCATTCTCTTCCTCTTTACTGCTGGTTCTGGCATTAGAATGGGGCTACTGGCTACCTCAACAATTGTGTTTACATTGGGGGTGGCGGGGGTCGTAGAGGGCCCAGTCAGAGTTCTCTCTGTTGCCCAACCTAAGTCAAGCCTAGGTTCTGTTTCAGCGATTGGGGGAGTGTGTGTAGTATCCGTTAGACCACTTCCATGGCCAAGAGAGAGCCTGCGCTCAGTAAGGGTGATTTCAGTGCTTACCACCCCTAATGCTCTCTCCAGCATGGTAACAATACTAGTGGGTTTGTGCAACACTACTGCCATGCTTGTGCCTTTCCTCTTTCCCATCGTGATAGATGCCAAATAAAGTAAAATAAAAGTGTGGCACTCACCCTTAGCTGCTTCACCTGGGCTGCAAGATGTAGGAAAATAAAGCGGGTGGCCCAGCCCAGCCTCGGCCGACTGCGGACAGGCGTAGATGTACCCGCTCTTGGCCCGGGCACACGCCCGGGCGCGTCCCACGCAGCGGGAGCCCCAGGCAACAAAAATAGGCGCCTCCACACGCAAGAGATGTGCCGTGCGTGGTGTTCTGCCATGAGTAGGTTCGGGGGCTGTAGTTCTCCTGCCCCCCTCTGAAAAAAGGAAACTATGAGCGTCCCGTGCAGCAGGAGCCCCAGGCAACAGAAATAGGCACCTCCAGCCATGAGAGATGCGTCGTGGGTGGCCGAGAGATGTGTCGTGGGCCGCGGTCTGCCGCGATTAGGTTCGGGGCTGTTGTCCTGCCCCCCAGCTGACAAAAGTGAACATACGGCGTCCTGTGCAGAGGTAGCCCCAGGCAACAGAAATAGGCTCCTCTGGGAACAAGAGATGCGTTGTGGGCGGCGGCCTGCCGCGAGTAGGTTTGGGGGTTGTAGTCCTGCCTGCCTGCTGACAAAAGCAAACAACAGGATTCCCGCGCAGCGGGAGCCCCTGGCTTCAGAAATAGGCACCTCCGGGCAAAAGAGATTCGTCGTGGGCGGCGGCCTGCCGCAGTAGGTTCGGGGGCTGTAGTCCTCCTGCCCCCCACTGACATAAGCACACAACGGGAGACCCGAGTAACATCTAGGTAAACTATTGGTACACTAATCAAGCATATTGGTTTGAGTGACAAAGCATACGATTTAAGATGTGTGGATTCTAAACACAACATATTTTGTTTATGTCCCAAAATACAAATTTATATCAGTAGCACCCTAGTGTTTCTGTTTCATGATTGGTGTATGCACAGTAATCACTGGTCTATGTATAACACAATGGGTTACAGGCACAATAGACTGGTTTGTAAGTGTACTCTATTGGTTTCACTTTATAATAAATTGGTTTATAGGCATAATACTATGGTTTGCATGCATATTCTAGAGCTCTGCATGGGTAATTCACAGAAAGTTTAACAAATTATCTCCAATGTTTTCAATGTTTGCAATTAAAGTGAAAGGTGTCAAGATTAAATGTACATAAAAGTTGTGTGCATGTATGATGTAATTATATATACATATATGCACACTTTATTTTATTGCTTTGATAATGTTAATGAGTCATCTGTAAACACGTCCAAAAATCTGGTACTTTGCTTGCCCACTGCTGTGTATGCATTAATTAATGGTTGCATATATATAAAAACTTGTGGGCGCTCATAAAGACGTGATGTACAAGTTAACAGTTACATATGCACCACAGAGCAGATTTATAAAGAAGTCACACAAAGCAGCGCAGCAACAAAATATGCTTCACTGTGCTTCGTTGCATGAGAGGTAGAGAGCAGAACACCAGATCTACTAAGATACGCCACTGTCCTGCTCTGTCCCTAGCACTGGCACACAATCACCTCCCTAGCTCTATGCACACACCTTTAAACCATAGTGCAAAGCTGTTTGCGTCATGTCTATCATACGGTTTGTACTGGACGTTGACAATTGCTGAGTCAAATCATAGTCAATGGCAAGCAAACCAAAGCATGAAGCACATGCTTCAACGTAAAACCCATTCAAGCCAAGTGTTTGCTGTTCATTAACGAGTGTGATTGGGAAATTCATTAACCAGTGTAATCAGGAAATAAAAACAAACAGTATGTAGAGGGCATACCAAAAGTATGTTCATTTGTATTGTGCGTGTCACTTCATAGTTTTCAAACTAGTTGCACACAATGTTGCAAACATGCATAGGTTGAACATATTTGAACTCATTTGAATGTCTAATTCTTCAATGAACTAGGTCCGGCTGAGCTTTTTTCAAATCTCTTTCAGGAATATGCCCACTGTGGGTTGTGCCCGCCCATTCGCTTTTCAGTTTTTGCTTCGGCTTCTATCAGATTCGTCTACTGTACAACAGCAACATTTCTCATTTTCATGTGTCGTTATTGTTCAATTTTTTTCCTTTTGAAAAATTATCCCAGCCCATTCATGTTGAGAGAGGAGATCAGTGACAGTTCTACTCAGTGTTCAATGTGGATCTAGTTTGAATCCTGTACTTTTACTTAATGAATTTACTATGGAGAACTGGAAACTAAAGATTAGAAGCTGAGAATATGTTTGCAGCCCAAACAGTGAATTCGCGTACAGTATCTGGCAGAAAGCAGGGCTATTTAAAAGGGAGCAGGACTGTTTGAAGATACAACAAAATTACAGATGCCAGGAAGTGGGAGGGAATGGCTAGAAGGAAAGAAAAGGGCCCAACCTACAGCTCCCTTATGTGTTATAGTTTACGTTTGGGGTGTATTTTGGAAGCTGTGTACCCTACATTGCTCCCAAGACATTTCTCTAGACCTTTGGAATACAATTAACATATTAATATTAAATACTTTGGGAATGATTAATATCTTGGTAGTGTAGATACTCCATCGCAACGGCTTGACGATCATTTATAAATTTGGCGGGCGGTATCTCCATCAGGGTGATGGAGTAATTTACTCCGTCGCCCTGTGGAGAAACAGGCCCCTCGCTGAAATCTAAATAGGACCCTAAATTTCAAGAACAAAGCATTTCTCCTTTTGAAAATAAATTCTTTTGCCAATTTCTTTGAAGGTCATATTGGCTTAATTTCTCCAAAGACACATGCATCATTATTTGTTGTGCTAAGCTGTTCAATTCTGGCATTAACAACTTAAAATACAAAGTCTGGTTAACCAAACTATTTTGAATATAACAAAAACATTCTTTGAATGTTTGCTAGAGTAAGTGCTTAATGATATTTCAACCTAAATTTTGTGAAAGGCAATATAGTGACACTCTGAAAAAAGCTAACATAATAATACATATAACTTTCATTTAATATTTTTTTTAAATCTGATTAACTAATGAAATAAAAACTAATAATTGTCAAAAGGAGCAACTTAAAGTGCTTTTACAATTTGGGTAAAACATAATTTCGATACTTTATTTTCATGATAGTTTTAAGTAAAACCTGCCAGCAAAATTAAATAGCTATGTTAATTGTAGACATAAATATTTATATTGTATCTATTTAAAGTGTATACTAAGTTGGTTTTAATTTAAATAAAGCATAGGTTAAACTTATAATCTTTCTGTCTCTGTGTTTCTCTGTTACTATCAAAGGTGTGTTGTCCTAAAGCGAGGCAGTGAACAGTGTAAGTAGGTTTTGAAGTTCAACACCTACATGGAAGGTAACATCATTTTCACTTTTGTCACTTTTATGGAAGAATCATACTATACTTGTTTTTTAAGTCACAGCTGTATTGGGAATATGTTTACAAATACACTTGATAGAACGCATGGAATGACAAAGAAACTATTGATAGTTGCTCTTTACCTTTCTTGAGGCCATCATGAAACGTTATTCTTCAGCTAGATAAACACACATATTGATGACTACGATATCAACAACTTAAGTGTATATAAACACGGGAATGGAACGTTGAAGCCAAATTTCAAGGTTCCATGGGGCATCATTTATGAGAAGTGTTGCATCGCTGCGACAAAGCAGCGATGCAGCACTTCTCAGTGCGCCCTCCTTGCGACACCACTGATGCGTCATATTTACTGTATGACGCACCATATCGCAAGGAATGACAGATACGTCAGTATTACTGCCGTATCTGTCGGCGCAAAACTGACGCATTGCTGAAATTGTGTCGGAAGCGCGATGCAACTCCAGCAATGCAGGGGGAGGGCTATAATTATAGCCCTGCATCAGTCTTACGCCTGCTGTGAGGCAGGCGTAAGATATTGACGCAATGGTGTCCTAGAAGTGGCGCACTGAAATCTCATAGATTTCAATGCGCCACTTCTACGAGGCTTTCTTGCGTTGGAACGCCCACCCTGCATACATTATACCTGACGCAGGTATAATGTGGCGCAGGGCTTTACAAAGTGTTGCATCTGCCTAGATGCATCACTTTGTAATTAGGGTGCAACGTGGTGCATATTTTACGCCACCGCAAAAGTGACACAAGGGCACATAAATAAGCCCCCAAGTGTTTTATTCCACAAATAGAAGTGGCACGTGCTTATCCTCATATTAGTCCTGACTTGTTTCAGCTCTTCTCATGAGCCTTGATCACAGTTGTGCGATGTTACTGAATAGAGTGATCACATGATTTAAATACAGGTCAAAAACCATCAAGATGCCGCAGTGGCATTATTGCTCCAAGTATTATCAAATATGTTAGGTAGGCAAGGGAGAAAAGAGGGGTATGTGACCGCCTCTCTCTGGTTTCTGATCCCTGTGTTTTGAAATTAAATTTTTATAATGTGTCAACTGTGCGCAAGAAATGAACTTTACAAATGTTAAATGCATGTAGTCACTTTATTCTTCCTTCAATGTCGTACTTGGAGCAATAATGCCACTGCAGTGTCTTGATGGTATTTGACCTTGATATAACACTCACTGTAAGTGTGCAGAGAACTTGAACATTTCATTTGCAGTTCATACTGGTTGTTGTGATATATAAATACTACTGGGTTACATCGCAGCCTGTATTTAAATCATCTTTTTAGGGGTTTATTCCAGGGAACAAGGCAAGGGCCTTCAATCCATGCGGAAATTACTACCACAAATATCAGAATTATGAGTTTTGTGATAAATATCAGCAGGTCAAGCCTAACGATAATTATGAGGTAAAAATACCAGGTAAACACAAGAACCTGAAGATTTTGGTGCAGTAAGCAGCAAAAGCTGCTTGGTATGCCACAAACGTGTGATAGGAGAACATTATTGCAGCCAATTAATACCTAACACCTCATTGTCATTTTCTATTGGTTATGATAATTATTGTTTCCTAAAGTGGTCAACCTGTAATGAGGTCCATGGTGACTTTTCTTTTTCTAATTTCTGAGCTGTAACTGTGTGTGGGGCTGGCATAAAAACAGTGTTTAGCAGAATTCACTACAGTGCTTACATAATTATACTAGCCTTTCCAGTGAGGAGGACGCCAAACACAGGAAGGAAAAATGATGGCTTGTCCCATCGACTGCTGGCTATTGTCAGTTATGGATGGGCTGGCTCTTTGCCCTGCTTCAACTGGGCTGTGGCTGGGCACAGATGGGCACCCCTTGGTGCATGTTTGCACTATGTTTAGCCTATTTGGGTTTTAGTAACCAATGGCCCTGTTGCTAGCTGGAATAGGGAGTGAGAGCCAGGAGGCAGACAGTGAGACATATGAAATAGACTTCAGGGACAAACAGTGCAGTTTATTTCTTTGATACCAACCTGTAGGCAGTGTCCAACATTCTTACTGCATTCATCTGTTTACAGATTGCACAGAGTGAGTACATTCTGGGACAGGCAGAACCATGGAGTCCCTGGAACTCAAACAAGAAAGCACAGAGATGCCTGTGCCCCCAGACACATGTGCCAGCATTGCATCACCGATCGAGTGTACCTGGTCCCTGGCTTTTTGTTATCAACAGGCCCACACCTAGCTGAAATTAGGAACTGAAGCCACCAGGCAGAGCATAAGAATGAATAAACATCCTTCTGGAGCAGGTAGTTCAGAGGAATCCCATGAGTTGAAATTAAAACAAAAGTTTCAGCTCAGAAACCTTACCTGACTTACAGTAGAGTGGGCGGACTGAGAGTTTGCCAGACAGGGTGCTCTACCACGTTTGTGACGGAGCAGCCCTTCTACCGACCTCTAAAACAGGCCAAAAGACCTAAATTTAAATTTTGGAAATCCCAAGAGCCAGATTGTCTTTGGTTAATGATATTAAACAAGCTAAGAACACAGAGGGCTGAACGTGACATGTAGTCACATTTATAGTGGTGCAGTAACCTGAGATTACTGGAATACTGAATCATTTTACTGCAAGGGTTTGCTCACTTCTGTAAAGCAGAGGATTGCAGTGAAAAGAAGGTGAGGGCTAATTCCAGGTACAGAAATAATGGAATTATCACAAGAGTTAATCTATGTATTTAAACCTTATTAACTTGGAAAGCAGCACTGATGTTTGCACTGAAATATACAACAGCCTAAAAGCAGGTGGTATTTAATTCACAAGGAGCAGAGGGTACTTGACTGACTGCACCATTAAGGAGTGTGAACATTCCTTGCACACACAGGCAAGCGTGGATACTGCATCAGTAGGCTACATTGCCATGCTGGAAATACCCTGATGTTTACAGATTCTATGTAGCAGAAAATGGAAGATTAGCAAACGGAACTTTGTAACAAGAGGAAAAAGAGGAGTAGGGTGGCTGAAAGGGAGTAGGCCCCTTATTGAATATACTTAATATGAGCATATTGACCCGCTTCACCCTCATTGAGGAAGTCCTGCAGTTCAATGCCAAGATCAGCATAGTCAGGTCATTCTTCCAGAGGCTGTTAGCAGTTGTCCATTACTGTTCTGCTGGCTCCTATCAGCAAACCGCTGCATTCTCATGTGTCATTACCCAAGCTGCCTTCAGCCTCATACTGGGACAGGTAAAGAATGCAAGTGGCTGACCTCAGTTCTCCACTAAAAAGCAGACTGTGGATGCCACAGAATCAATTTATT
The DNA here is from genome assembly GCA_963921515.1 of Calotriton arnoldi. Lineage (NCBI taxonomy): Eukaryota > Metazoa > Chordata > Amphibia > Caudata > Salamandridae > Calotriton > Calotriton arnoldi. The sequence goes on along the minus strand of CAWUFW010008730.1, from coordinate 705,020 downwards.
TTCATTCCACAACAAACTTTCTGAGTGTCATTGCTGTGGTTAACTTCACCAACACCCAGCTGGTGCCACCAAAGTCCAGGAAGAAGAGATTCTGCTGCAGGAAAATGACATATTTGATAAATATGCAAATGATCTCAGCATCACTCTCATAGGAGTGCCCTGTTTGCTGCATTGTCTCTCAGGTTCAAGTTCCTCTGCAACAACTTTATTACCAATATTGTAAGGAGGCGGCATCTGCAGAGGAAACAACTCCTTGACAGTTTTGCAATCATCCACATGCAGGCTCTTGAATGCTACTGCACCATGAAGCATCCTTTGTTAAGTACAGATGTTATGAACATGAAACAAAAACCACTTGCCACTCTTATACATATGCACTCTCTCACACGCTTGGATGTAGATAACATTTATGACACAAGATGGAACCAGCAGATGGAACTTTGCTGAGCTAACGTGTACCCACATAGGAGCAACAGCAACAACAATAACAGCACCTAGCAGCAGAAAATTTACAAAATGGCAAAGAGCACACAAGCCTCCCCACAGCATCCGTTAGTACCCCACTTGCCTTTCGACAAGCGGGTACCCAAGACAAAACATAATAGACATGCGTTGTGTCCTTAAAATTGAGCAAAGATGCTCATTAAACCTATGGATACATTGAGTTGGCTACTTTGCTGAATGTGTTGTTGATGCCTGGATTGCTTTCAGACACTTGATGGGTAATTTTGAGTTTGGAGGCTGCCAGATATGTTGCAGCTCACTTCATAGAGTGCATGGCTCACCCGTCTGATGTCATGTTATTCACTTGCAATGTTCCTTTTCCTGTAGGCTGGTATTTACATTCTTCCCTACCATCACAGCAGATAGCAATATCTGCACTTATTTCGCCAATATGGCCTTCTGATTTTTGTTCGCTGCCTTCAATCTGCCAGTCAGCAGGGCACAGGTGCTGACTGAGCAGACAGTGGTAGATGTCAGATGCACAGGTGCATGTGGCCAGAACACCGTCAATGTCAGTGCTACTTCATCATAATTTGTCCAAATAGAATCCTCATAATTGTGGTATCACAGCACATCTATAGCGAGAAGTTGGCGCTACCTGCGGTTTGTTATGGAAAGGAGCATTTTCAGTTTGCTGTGCTCCCCTTTTGTCTCACCAGCACCTCTCAGGAGTTCACAAAAGTGATAGTAGCAGCACACCTTCGGCGGTTACCGGTTCCAGTCTTCTCCTACCTCGACGACTGGCTGTTGAAGGTGGGCTCATCCCAGGCAGTCGTCAACTTCCTCCAGACTATAGCGAACCTCTTGCCATCTTTGGGGTTCACTATCAATGTGCCGAAGCCACACCTGACTCTTTTACAGATACTCCCCTTCATCGGCGCCATTCTGGTCATGATCTGGGTCCATGCCTTTTCCCCGTAAAGGAGAATCCAGGACATTCAGGCAATGATCCTGATCTTTCATCCTTTGTCCTGGATTTCAGCGAGGTCGACTCTGAGGCTGGTGGTATTGATAGCCTTCTGCATCCCACTGGAACAGCACACCATGTGACACAAATGGGCTCTGCAGTTGGATCGGAAGTCTCAGTAGGCCCAACGACAAGGGGTAATCTCTGACCATGTTTAGATTTCTGAGGGGACTGCAAAAGATCTACAGTGGTGCTTACTGGACCGCAGTTGGTGCTTACTGGACCCCTCTTTCTACCCTATTCAGAGCTGACAGTGATTGACCGATGTGCCACTTCTGCGTTGAGGCGGCCACCCGTGAGGCGCGGCAATCAGAGGCCTCTGGTCTACGGCAGAGTCCTGGCTCCATATCAACTTTCTGGCACTGGAGGCAATCCGCTTGGCATTGAAAGCGTTCTTTCCATCCATCAAGGGTAGACTGGTTCAGGTGCTTACAGGAAACACCACCGCCATGTGGTTTTGAAACGAACAGGGCAGGGTGGGGTCATGGACCCTGTGCTAGGAGGCCCTGCACCCCAGGAAATGGCTTAATTATCAAGGAATTTTCCTGGTGGTGAATGACCTGGCAGAATCTTTCAATGCCGGGACAGATAAGCTCAGCAATAGACGCCTGGGGGGTCATGAATGGCTGTTACACTTGTTGGTGGCACAAGGTTTCTACCGTGAATGGAGAGAACCTTGACTTGATCTGTTCACCACCACAAGAATGCACATTGTCAGCAGTTCTCCATGTTGGGGTCTCTCGCTAGGAGATGCGTTCCGGCTAAATTGGAACTCAGGACTCCTGTATGCCTTCCCGATGATACCTCTTATGCCACGAGTTCTAAAGAAGATCAGGACCGATAGGACCCAAGTAATCCTAGTGGCCTCCGAATGGGCAAGGAGAGTATGGTATCTAGAGCTCCTAAACATGAGCATCTGTCCTCTGATCAGGCTCCCCTTTTGTGAGGATCTGCTGTTGCAGCAACAGAGCAGGGTTCTGCACTCAGGCCATTGCATTCCGCACCTTCATGTTTGGAGAGTGAGAGGGGATAAATAAACAACTTCTATCTTCCTCTGGCGGTTGTTGATGTCATCCTGTCAGTTAGGAGTCCCTCAGCAAAGAATGTATATGCCTACTGTTAGGACACGTTTGTAGCTTGGTTCGGCACGTGACAAATAATCCCCCTCCAGGCAAAGTAATCTGATGTTTTGTTGTTAGTTTTGGCCCTTGCCCAGCAAAACTTTGCTCTGGGCACAATTAAAGGGTACCTTTCAGGTCTTTATATGTTTATCAGATCAGCCCTCATTTTTAAATCACCTGTTGTGATGTGCTTTTTGAAAGGCTTACAACATCGGTGTCCTCCCTCTCCCTTTGTCATGCCACAGTGAGACCTTAACTTGGTCCTCACTTATGTTCTGTACACTCACTTTGAGCTGCTTCACAGCTGTCCCTTGCAGCTTCCCACCCTCAAGACAGTGTTCCTTGTTGCCATGCCATGGGCACAGCAGGTAAATGAGCTTCTAGCTGTCTGTGTCAACCACCCGCATACCACCTTCTTCCCAGACCAGCTGGTTTTGCGGACACAAGCTTCTTTCTTGCCCAAAGTTGTGATGTCCCACGTCGGCATTCTTTTCCCCACCTCACCCCTCTAAGGAAGATGAGAGACTCCACCACTTACACCCCACAGGGAGCTATGAGTTAGAGAGAAAAAGGCAAGGCCCCGCAGAAAAGCGCCATCTCCCTTTGAATCATGCTCTGCATTAAGATCTGCTACGCAATGGCCAATAAGCAGCACCTGGAAGGACTGTGAACTCATTCCACAAGGGCCAAAGCTGCTACCACTGCATTTGTTCATGAAGTTCCTGTCCTGAACATCTGCCAGGAACCTATATGGGTGTTACACCAAAGTTCACAAAGCTCTACTGTTTGGACAGCCAGGCTCACAGAGATGGACATTTGGCCCGCTAGGCCCTACAGGACTTTCTGGTTGGAGTCCATTCACAGACCTGTCAAGTATTGCTCTGGTATCTATCAAAAGGTGAAGAATCTGCGGTTAGAAGTCTCTTTTTGAAGAACATGTAACTTACCATTGTTAATACTTTTTCTGGTTGAGACCCTATCTAACCGCAGATTCTTCATTGACCCTCCCATCCACACTGTTCTGTAATTGGACTCCATCCATTAATAAGATCCCTAGTCTAAGAATCTGCTCACTGGTCACAACCAATTTGCTACTGGGGCTCTGCATCTTGGGGCACGAACAGCTTCGAAAGCAACTGACGTCAGCGCGCTGGATTAGCGCCTACAAAGGCTCCGCACATCGTTTCTGGAGCAGAACGGCATCAGTGTGGAGATCACGGGGGCACCTACCAATGTGCAGAGATACTGCTCCTGTTTGCGGTCTGACACCAGGAGAATATTCAAAAGGTGAAGAATCTTCAGTTGGATAGAGTCTCTATCAGAAAGAACTTTACCGGCTGGTTGAAAGCTGGCTTCCTGATGGTTGGGTAATTGCTGATTTCCTGCTTGCCAAATGAGGGTCCTTGTTGATGGCTTTCAGGCTCATCATCAGGCTGGTGAGTTTGAAGCACTGATTGCTAAATGCAGGAGCATCGTCTAGGTGATTGTCTTGGTACTTCTCAGGCTACGCATCACAAATAAAGAGAGGTGTCATAAATGCATGCTCATGGATGTATCAATATTTGTCTGAGACTATATGTTGTTTGCTCAAGATGCAGTGGCAGAGTGACACAGTTTCACTGGTCACAGTCTCAATATACATAAGTACTTACTTTGACCAGTGAGGTTGTTTCTGTGAAAAACTACATCTTTGTCTCTTATAGAGGAGAGCATCAGGACTGGAGCAGGACCGAAGCAGGACCATCCGCTATGGCTAGAAAGTCCAAGTCGTGTTGCGTGACACGCCTACAGATGTCCTTCATTAAATTGTCCTAGCACTGTTTGCAGACCTTAACATCTCTTACAGTCACAGGAACTGCTTCAAAGACTGTTTCTTTGATAGTCTCCCAAAGATTGGAGTTAGTTTTTGAAGACGTATATAGTTGTTTGTACTGCTTACATTAGCCAATATTTCTACCTTGCACCTCAATGCCGCCACTAAGTAGAGGTCGAGGGGATGGCGATCAGCTGGGAGGTGGGAGCGGGACCGACACGAAGGGGCCACGGGGGCGGCGGCGGCGGGGAGCGCGAAGGAAAGGAGAAAAAAAGGCAAGAGAAGGGCAAAGACAAAAAGGCAAGAGGCAAGGGATAAAGACAAAATACAGAGAAAAAAGGCAAACAGGAAAAAGGTAAAACACAGAGAAAAGAGGCAAACAGGAAAAAGGCAAAACATAGAGAAAAGAGGCAAACAGAAAAAAAGGCAAAACAGAGAGAAAAGAGGCAAACAGGAAAAAGGCAAAAGAGGGCACAAACAGATCAGAATAGCAGGAGAGCAGGGTGCTCTTCCACTAGACCACCAGGGATGAGGCGCAGGCAGGAGCCTGCGGTTGGAGGAGGGCCTCGGACACCTACCTGGTAAGGAGCTCAAGCGGCGCTAAGGGCAGTCCCACAACGGTGAAGCTGCGCGGCGGGAGAGCAGTGACTCTGACAGAGGTCATGATCTTCTTGCTGCGCAGCGGCCGCCATTCAGTAGGGTGAGGGCGATCAGCTGGGAGGAGGGAGCGACACGCTGGGGGGAGGGAAGGGCCGCGGGGGCAGCAGCGGCGGGGAGCGCAAAGGAAAGGAGAAAAAAGTTAAGAGAAGGGCAAAGAGAAAGAGGGAAGGGAAAAAGGAAAAACAGAGAGAAAAGAGGCAAACAGGAAAAAGGAAAAACACAGAGAAAGAGGCAAACAGAAAAAAGGCAAAAGACAGAGAAAAGACTAAAGAGCCAAAAAGGAAAAAGGCAAAAGAGGGCACAAACAGAGTGGAATAGCAGGGTGCTCTTCTACTAGACCACCAGGGATGAGGCGCAGGCAGGAGCCTGCGGGTGGAGGAGGGCTTCGAACACCTACCTGGTAAGGAGCTCAAGCGGCGCTAAGGGCAGTTGCACAACGATGGAGCTGCGCTGGGAGAGAGCAGTGACTCTGACCAGGAGGTCAGAGGTCTTGCTCTTCTTGCCTCGCAGCGGGAACCATTAAGTAGGGGTCGTGGGAGGGCGATCAGCTGTAGGGCCGGAGGCGGGAGTGGGAGTGACACGCTGGGGGGAGGGGCCACGGGGGCAGCAGCGGCAGGGAGTGCGAGGGAAAGGAGAAAAAAGGCAAGAGAAGGGCAAAGAGAAAGAGGCAAGGGAAAAAGGGAAAATACAGAGAAAAAAGGCAAAAAGGAAAAAAGCAAAACACAGAGAAAAGAGGCAAACAGGGAAAAGGCAAAACACAGAGAAAAGAGTAAAACAGAAAAAAGGCAAAACACAGAGAAAAGACTAAAGAGGCAAACAGGAAAAAGGCAAAAGAGGGCACAAACAGAGTGGAATAGCAGAAGAGCAGGGTGCTCTTCTACTAGACCACCAGGTATGAGGCGCAGACAGAAGCCTGCGGGTGGAGGAGGGCCTCGAACACCTACCTGGTAAGGAGCTCAATCGGAGCTAAGGGCAGTCCCACAACAGTGGAGCTGCGCAGGGGGAGAGCAGTGACTCTGACCGGGAGGTCAGAAGTCTTCCTCTTCTTGCAACGCAGCGGCCGCCATTAAGTGGGGGTCGGGGAGGGCGATCAGCTGGGAGACGGGAGCGGGGTCGACACGCTGGGGGAGTGAGAGGCCGTGGGGCAGCAGTGGCGGGGAGCGCAAGGGAAAGGAGAAAAAAGGCAAGAGAAGGCCAAAGAGAAAGAGGCTAGAGGCAAGGGAAAAAGGCAAAATACAGGGGACAAAGGCAAAACGCGGAGAAAAGAGGCAAACTGGAAAAAGGCAAAACACAAAGAAAAGAGACAAACAGAAAAAAGGCAAAAGACAGAGAAAAGAGGCAAACAGGAAAAAGGCTAAAGAGGGCACAAACCGAGCGATATAGCAGAAGAGCAGGGTGCTCTTCCACTAGACCACCAGGGATGAGGCGCAGGCAGGAACCTGCGAGTGGAGAAGGGCCTCAATCACCTACCTGGTAAGGAGCTCAAGAGGCGCTAAGGGCAGTCCCACAACGTTGGAGCTGTGCGGGGGAGAGCAGTGACTCTGACCAGGAGGTCAGAGGTCTTGCTCTTCTTGCCGCACAGTGGATGCCATTAAGTAGGGGTCGGGGGGAGGGCGATTAGCTGGGAGGCAGGAGCGACAAGCTGGGGGGAGGAAGGGGCCGCGGGGGCAGCAGCTGAGGGGAGCACGAGGGAAAGGAGAAAAAAGGCAAGAGAAGGGCAAAGAGCAACAGGCAAGGGAAAAAGGCAAAATACAGAGAGAAAAAAGGCAAACAGGAAAAAGGCAAAACACAGAGAAAAGAGGCAAACAGGAAAAAGGCAAAACACAGAGAAAAGTGGCAAACAGAAAAAAGGCAAAACACAGAGAAAAGAGGCAAACAGGAAAAAGGCAAAAGAGGGCGCAAACAGAGTGTAATAGGAGAAGAGCAGGGTGCTCTTCCTCTAGACCACCAGGGATGAGGCGCAGGCAGGAGCCTGCGGGTGGAGGAGGGCCTCGAACACCTACCTGGTAAGGAGCTCAAGCGGCGCTAAGGGCAGTCCCACAACGGTGGAGCTGCGCTGGGGGAGAGCAGTGACTCTGACCAGGAGGTCAGAGGTCTTGCTCTCCTTGCCGCGCAGCGGGCGCCATTAAGTAGGGGTCGGGGAGGGCGATCAGCTAGAGGGCAGGAGGCGGGAGCGGGAGCGACGCGCTGGGGGGAGGGGCCACGGGGGCAGCAGCGGCAGAGAGTGCAAGAGAAAGGAGAAAAAAGGCAAGAGAAGGGCAAAGAGAAAGAGGCAAGGGAAAAAGGCAAAATTCAGAGAAAAAAGGCAAACAGGCAAAAGGAAAAACACAGAGAAAAGAGGCAAACAGGGAAAAAGCAAAACAGAGAAAAGAGTCAAACGGAAAAAAGGCAAAACACAGAGAAAACAATCAAACAGGAAAAAGGCAAAAGAGGGCACAAACAGAGCGGAATAGCAGAAGAGCAGGGTGCTCTTCCACTAGACCACCAGGGATGAGGCGCAGACAGGAACCTGCGGGTGGAGGAGGGCCTCAATCACCGACCTGATAAGGAGCTCAAGAGGCGCTAAGGGCAGTCCCACAACGGTGGAGATGCGCGGGGGAGAGCAGTGACTCTGACCAGGAGGTCAGAGGTCTTGCACTTCTTGCCGCGCAGCGGACGCCATTAATTAGGGGTCGGGAGAGGGCGATTAGCTGGGAGGCGGAAGCGACAAGCTGGGGGGAGGGAGGGGCTGCGGGGGCAGCAGCGGCAGGGAGCGCGAGGGAAAAGGCAAGAGAAGGGCAAAGAGCAAGAGGCAAGGGAAAAAGGCATAATACAGAGAAAAAAGGCAAACAGAAAAAAGGCAAAACAAAGAGAAATAAGGCAAACAGGAAAAAGGCAAAACACAGAGAAAAGTGGTAAACAGAAAAAAGGCAAAACACAGAGAAAAGAGGCAAACAGGGAAAAGAGGGCACAAACAGAGCGGAATAGCAGAAGAGCAGGGTGCTCTTCCACTAGACCACCAGGGATGAGGCGCAGGCAGGAGCCTGCGGTTGGAGGAGGGCCTCGAACACCTACCTGGTAAGGAGCTCAAGCGGCGCTAAGGGCAGTCCCACAACGGTGGAGCTGCATGGGGGGAGAGCAGTGACTCTGACCAGGAACTTGATTATAAGACAGATATAAAGATAAAGGTTAATTATATGAGCAGTTTTGCTGGGAGAGAGCTCTAGGCAGTGTACAATCTGAATAAGTCTTACTTACCTGAAGGAACTTTGGGCAAACTTGCTAAGGCCGATGGTATATTTATTCAAAAAATAGAACAGGGTTAGATTAGGCTTCTGTGCTATTGGCATCATTCAGGAAGTACCTGTTTGACATCATCTGGGACTACAACAGTTGATGTCCCCATTAAGGAATATAGGGCCAGATGGTTGAATTATCACATTTGCAAAAAGTGGTTGCAAATTGCGCACTGAATTTTTGTGATTTGAATCTGATTCTGCAAACTGACCTAGACACCTCAGTTGGTCACAGACCAGCTTAACTTATTGATATTCATTAGGCAAGTCACAGGTTGCTTGCAAGGGACAGCAGATCACCATCCTTTACATTAGAAAATGGAAACGTAATTTAAACATCGTGTGTTCCTTATAGGAACCAGTGCTGCTTAAAAAAAAAAACTTTCTACTTTGAAAACTTCAGGGGGAGAAGGGAGTTTTCCTTTGGATCACTACCAACTCCCTTTGAGGCTGCCAACTGGATTCACAAAGAGGAAGGAGTCCCAAATCAGTTGCCACTTCCTTTGAGGAGTTGATAGCGGATCAGTGGTTTGCAAAGGAAATTGTGGTTGCAAAACATTGACACACACCATACTAAACCACAACGTGGAAGGAACACCTTTTTCATTCTCTTTCGAACTGCGATTCGGTATACGTCAGAAAATCCATTTTACAAACTGGAAAAGCTTTTCAGAGTCACAAAATGTTTGTTTTTACATTTAAAATACCCATTATGCAGTTGCAAACCGTGTAAATTTGCAAATCCTATGGTTGTGAACATAAAATTGCATAGTACATCTGTTCCACAGGTGCTACAGAGACTATCCTGTGCAGTAACAGGAGGATTAAATCACATGACATCATAAGATAGGGGAATAACATCTAAGGTGCACGCAGAGAGTAACTAGTTTTCCTTTTCCCATTAGGCGTAACACCTAGTGTTCCTTGATCGGCAAAAAGCAGTGGCTCAAGAGAATTGTCTTTTAGGTATAACTTCTGTCAGCATTAGTACAAATAAGACAATGTACTCTGCTGTTGCATAACTGCCTTCTCACTTTGATCCTTGTGTGTGCATGTGGATGGAAGATCCATCCCAAAACGAAATATTGGAGGCAGGATTGGCCACATTTGCGTCACTTTGGACAACTGTTCTTCTCTCATTCCCCTTTCCCTATGGGTGCACCGGCGCTGACCTACTACCTCAGGTGGCGAAGTTGCGCTTATGGTGGCAAGGACGACTTATCAACACCCTGCTGGAAGAACAAGGTTAATGCTTTTTTAAACCATCCTTCCATATTCAATTAGGTACAAGTGATAGCTAAATGTTATCTATATACAATATATCACTGGGTCATTCCTGTGTTATATTAACATGAAAGCCTATGAAGACCATATTCATGAGCAGTATTGCAGTTTTTAGTATGTTATCATTGTGTGCCTGTGTAGTACTGTCAGCACCATAATGTGCTCAGAAAGTGATAAGTGATGCTGTGCCACTGCAGCAGCCTTCAGCTGTAATGTGTTTATCACTTTGCATAGAGTATTGCAATATTTATGTGTAAAAATAAATGAGACCCACAGTATCGGCAAAAGTAAGGCGTTGTTTATATGCAGTTTGATGCAAGCATCATTAAGAAAACTCATGCTTGCCTGTTTTTATCACTAAAGGTGCCCTTGGATGATTTGTAAGATGGTGCTGGAGGTGTATATATTTTTACCTATTTTTGATGTCTTGGTATAGGTGTATGTGAATATCTGAGTCTCAGAGTCTGCACAAGTCTCTAGAAGGCTAATGTGTGATACTATAAATTCTGTGTGTGGATGTGTTAACACATGAGAACACACGTTCACATATTGTTTGTGGCTTTATGGTTTTGTATCTAGGGACATTTTTGTGTTTTAAAAAAAATATTTTTATTTTATTTTCCATAAGTGCAGCAGTGACCAAACAACAAGCACTATATGGGATATTGGGCGGGATGCCTCAATGCAACAAGGAAAATATTGGAAAGAGTAACCTAAACCAACTGAAACCCTCGACCACCCTCCTCCCACTTCCAGACGTCCGCCAGCCGGTTACATATGCAAAATAACAGCAAAGAATAGAATCAATGGCAGCATTTCACATCCACATCTATCAGCAACCTCCATCATTGCCATTCTTGGCTCCGACTCCCACCCTCTTCCAGTAGTTCCAAGGAGTAGTATTGCAGCCGTCTGCCCCACACCTTATGGAACTTTTGATGGCAACCCCTGCTGGCGTATGTGACTTTTTCTGCCACCATATACATATCCATGCCCCGTTTCAACACTTGTAGCATCGGGCTCCCACTCACCCCCCAGTATCGGCTATATCCCTCTTGGCCACTATTAGCCCTAGGCCACAGAACAGCAGGTTGTCCCTTGGTAGGCCAACATTGTTAAGGATCCCCAGGAGGATAAATTTGGGAGCCAGTGGGATCGCTTCTTGAGGACTTTTACCAGTTCCTCGATAACCACTACCCAATAAGCCTGGATCAATGGGCAACTCTAATACATGTGACTGAAGGAACCCTCTCCATCGTGGCACCTCAAGCAGTGCGGGTCTTGTGTCCTTCTCATTGCATGCAATTTCCGCCTATTGTAATACACCCTATGTAGGACTTTGAATTGTATTAAGCGTAGTCTCTATTTTATTGCTACCTCCCTCAGAGGCATCAGGGCCGCCTCCCAGTCTATGTCTTCCAGGTCTTCTACGTCCTTCACCCATTTCGCTTGCAGTCAATGCAGAGTGTCAGGCATATTGTTGTTGAGGGTTTTATATGTGAGGGAGACCGCAACCTTATCCAACCCCTCTGTTAACACTCGCCCTTCCAACGGTGTGAATTCTGGTATGCCATCCCCGGTTAGTCCTCTCGACATGCCAGGCATGCCATACCTGTGCATATTTCAAAAATTGATTAGCGTTCATCCCATACTTGTGCTGTTATGAGGAGAATGGCATCAAGTCCCCTCCCTCTAGCAGATCTCCCACCTTGGAGATTCCAAGAAAATCCCAGTCCTCAAACCCCATAGTTTCCGTATCTCAGGGTGCCAACTCCCATCCTCCCATCCCATAAGGGTGCTGCCCTGGAGGGTCTGCGATGCCAGCCCAGGCACTTCACTGCTCTCCCCAGGCTGCCACTTGAGTGGCAGGAAAAAGACGCTGCATCCCCTTTCCCCGTACAAATAGTGTAAACAGGATGTTTTCTCACACTGCACCCTCTCAAGCCTAAAAGTGGATTGATCCCATGGGGTAAACAACCAGTCGTTGACATTGATCAAATGGGCTGCCCAGTAGTAGGCCTCCAAGTCCGGGAGAGCCAATCCCCCATTATAGGGGTTATGCTGTCACATTTTCAGGGCAATTCTGGGGTGTTTCCCATCCCACAGGAAGGTTCGCACATCACCCTCCAGTCTAGTAAAGACCTCTGGGGGAATCTGATAGAATGTGTTCTGTAGAACATTCAGCAACTTTGAAACTGAGATCATCTTGAACATGGCTGCACGTCCCATGGGCATGGGTGGCAGCCCTCTCCACCTCTCCATCTCTTCCCTGCATGCTCGCGCCACTCGCCCCAAATTCCACTTGAAACAGAGGTCTCTCCTCAGCGTAAATAAAATACGTAGATATGTTAAGTCATCTTCTACTCGGGTTAGGCAATGGGGGAGCAAGAATGTGTCGATCTTATCCCACAGAAGGTAGATCACCGACTTGCCCCAATTAACAGAATAACTTCCATACTCTTCAAACAGGTGGAATATTAGAGAGAGGATTGTGGACAGCTCTGTAATTGAGGAGGATGTCATCCATATAGAGCGAAATTTCTCTGCGTCTCTGACCACTCCCTTAAGTGGGAAACCCAAGCTCCAGGGTAGTCCCGCACCACACAGGCCAGTGATTCTATTGTGAGAGCGAACAGGAGGAGGAACAGGGGGCAGCCCTCCTGCCTTGTGCCCCTGCAAATAGGGAAGTCAGAGGATAGCTTTCCGTTGACACGCACTGCCTCCACTGGTGTCTGATAAAATAGCCCCACCCACTTCCGATATTGAGGACCAAAGCCAAACTTCACCAAAGTTTGTTCCAAGAAGGGCTAATGCACCGTCTCCAACTCCTTCTCTGCGTCCAGCGTGAGGATGCATGTGTCTCTGACCGGTCTTGGATTTCATTCATCCAATTATGCACCTTCCGTGGGTTATAGTGGGTTGACCTGCCGGGCATAAGGCTTGACTGATCTCTATGAATCATGGGGGTGATAACCTGTAGGCATCCAGTGGCCTATTGTGTTACCAATATCTTGACCTCAATATTAAGAAACGAAATTGGACAGTAGGAGTCACAGCACTCTTTCAGCTTACAGTCTTTGTGTATCAACACTATCACTGCCCGTCGGAGATCCGGTGGAAGATTGCCCCACTGGCTGGCCTCTAACAATGTATTCAATATATGGGGCCCAGGTAATCCTATGTATCGCTTGAATAATTCTGTGGGAAGCCCGATGGGGTCTGGTGTCTTTTTGTTTTTTAACTTCAGAGTAGCAGCCTGGACCTCCACCAAAGTAATCTCCACTTCTAGTGCCTCTCGCTTCTCCACTTCTAACATGGGGGTGGTGACCGGCGCCAGGTATTGTGCAATGTGTGATGCATCGTGTTAGTGCTAAGCTCTATAAAACTCCTCGTAATATCAGGTAAAGGCTCCTGCAATGGTGGTGTTCGTATCAAAACAGTCTCCCCCCGGTCTCACCACCCGGTGCCCCAATCTGACCTCCGCTTCCTTCCTGCATAACCATGCTAGGAGTTTCCCTGGCTTATCACCAGTAACATAGAGCCTATGGAGCGTGGCCAGCATTTGTTTCTTCACCCCGTCTTGTGTGAGGTCACAATACTTGGCCCTCCGAAGATTCAACTGCCTAAGCCTGGGGGAGTCTGTCTCTGGGCCTGGGTCCCCTTCGAGTTCCAAGAGTTTGCTCTCAAGCTGCTCCATGGCTCCTACTGCCCTCCTTCTCTTTTGACCAATGAGGTTCTGGGCTCTATCCCAGAGGACCGTCTTATAAGCTTCTCAAAGCACCACGATGGACGTGACTTCTTTAAAATAAAGCTTAGAGTCCAACCGTAGCCCAGTGGCCACATCCGGGTTTGCAAATCCCAGGCATTAAGCCTCCAGCCTATTCCTCCCCAGGTCCCGTCTACCCAGCTTCACCAGTAGGGGGAGTGGTCAGAGAGTCCCCGGGCCAAGTATTTTGCCTGGTGTATGGCCCCCACCTCCCCAGACAGGGCAAAGACGTAGTCTAAGCAAGAAAACACCCTCTGGGCCCTGGAAAAATATGAGTATCTCCTCTCAGTAGGGTGCGCCTGTCTCCACAGGTTCGAGAGGCCAACAGTATTGGCAAAGCGTGAAAGCAGGGTAGTTGGAATGGACAAGCCCGGGATCCCAGTCCGATCTAACTCCACTGCCATGACATTGTTGAAGTCCCCTCCCAGAATATGCACTGAAACTTTTGCCTCCAGTAAGATTTCAGAGTTTCGCCATCATGGGGGCCTGTATTCCGATTGGGGTGTATATGCTAATTAAAGTAACATCTGGATGGCCCCAAAGCCCACTCACCTCCACATATCTGCTTGAGGGTCTATCCACCTTTTTACCACCTGAAAAGGAGGGTTCTTCCTAACCAGTATGGCCACTCCTCAGGACCCCTCGGAATAACCTGCATAAGCCAGAATGGTGTTCACGCCTCTTCCTAGGAATCTGCACTGCGGATGGGTTTCCTATAGGAGCATCACATCTGGCTGCAACCTTCTGATGTATTGGGCCACCAATCCCCTTTTAACTTTATCTCCCAGTTCATTAACATTCCAGGAAAGGATCCTGAAAGCCCTGGTGTTTATAGGTGGAGCCATTACATGCAAGGGGTAGAGCACCTGCTGAGGCTCCATCAGCAGGCCCATTTTGAATTAAGGAATGCTTATTATGGAATGTGTAGCGGCCATGGCTCTGACAACTGGGTAATGTGATGAATGTGATCCAGACAAAGACCACTAAACGGTTGACGTGTCTGGATCTGCCCCCCCGAACTATGAAAACCCTGAACCCCAAACTGTATGACTACCCCTCCCCCACCACACCCAACGAACTCCTGCGAGAGTATGCCCTCATAACTCAACTAGAACTTCTCAACAGGGGAGACTGAGAAACTGTAGCCCACCACCGCCCCGCCGTAAATCAAACCCGCAAACCCTGTATACACCAACTGAGCCAACAGCCGCTGTGCACAGTGGCTTCTTAAGAAGGAAAAGAAATCATTTTGCTCGAACCCTCCAAGCCATCCATGTAGGGATGTGGAAATATTTATTCCACCGCTTTCTGGCCTCAGATACCATCACCAGTCCATAAGCTATGGTGCTGCCGTTAGTCATGAAGTCATGGCATCCAAAGGGGCAGCTCCGGTTCACCTTCAAGACTAGCAATGACCAAAGCTTGTGGGTGCGAGGTCTCTGACCTGGTCTCGTGGTCATCTCATATGTAGCCATGGGTGGATTCCCCTCCAAGCACATCCTTTCTGTTATTTTTAGTATCCCCTGTTTGGTCACCGTCTGGGTCTGAGGAAACCTGTGGGTGCTCCTCAGCACCACGCCACAGTGTTCCACTCTCCCTCCGAGGCTGGCGCTGGCCCCGCTGTCTAGGCCACCATCTGTCCTTCGGCCGGGCACTCTCCTCCATGTAGGGAAACGGGTCAGACTCCCACTCCTCACGCCCCAATCAGGTCCAAGTGTCCTCTGGAGAATAAAAGAAGGACTTCCCATGAAACAAGACCTTCAGTTTGGCTCGGAATAAAAGCATATATTGCATTTGGAGACCCCTCAACCTGACTTTCACCGAATCAGAGGTGAGCATCTACTTCTGGACCTCTCTGCTGTAATCGGGAAGATTAGGCTTTTGGAGTTCTCGTGACGCACCTCCTCCAGTCTACGCACTTCAGTAAATATCATATCCTGATCCTGAAAATTCAATAAATGTGCTATCACAGTTCTCTGGGAGGTGCCTGGTGGGGGCCTGCCCCCGAGGGCATGGTGTGCCCATTTAATAATAAAGCAAGAGGAAACACTATCCTAAGAAAGGATCCTCCGCAGCCACCTGTCTAGGAATTGTATCATGTCAGGACCCTCGACCCCTTCCGGAAATCCCACAAACTGTAGATTATTCGGTGAGGCACGGTTTTCGGCATCCTCAAGTCTCCACACCACATCCTTGTTAGTGGCCAGGGCCTCTGTCACCTCCTTACGAAGGTCTCTGACCATGTCCTCCATTTCAGAGATCCTTGTTTCTGCCAATGAGACCCTCCTAGCCATGTTACGGAGATCTTGGCTCAGAAGAGAGCACTCTGAACGTACTTCACCCACTCTCCCTTCCAGGGCCTCTCTGGAGGACTGTATCACCAGGAGAAGGGCAGCATTATCGGGCATAGACTGCGGAGTGACCTCCGGTGGAGGCGTCACCACCCTTGTGTAACGGTCCATTGTCCCCTGAAGGGTGGGCTTGGGATCCTTTTCCTTGGCCATCACTCCAGCACAAGCACTCCACACCGCGTGCCATGGCACAGTAGGGCCTCCACGGTGCCACGTAGGGGCTACAGCAGTAACTCAGAGTGGTAATCGGGACCGGGAGATGTGGCCCACCACAACTCATGTGAGCAGGGCCTAAAGGTCAGCAAGGGAAGGGCAGAGAGAGAGATTTATGCACTTAATCTGGCCAGATCAGCAGTCGAATCACCAAGCAGTCATCACCGCAGAAACAAGTGGCCCACAGCCCGGAAATCAAAGTCCCACAAACAGTCCTCAAAGTATGCGCGGTGCCGCCTAAGTATGAGATTGTCAAGAAGCCCAGCGTAGGGTAGACTGGGCAGGCACCGCACACTCCACACCACAGTTCACCACCAGTCGCTGCCGGCCTGTCAGGAATATACCACGTACGCCCCACACACAAGGGGGGGAGGAGAGTTCCACTCAGCATCGCAGCAGTCCTACAGCCTCCCAGGCCTCATCAGGCAAGGTGCAGGTCTCACTCTTCCAATCAATCAATCAATCAATCAATCAATCACAGAATTTGTAGAGCGCACTACTTACCCGCGAGGGTCTCAAGGCGCTGGGGAGAGGGAAGGGGGGGGGATGCTGCTACTGGTCGAACAGCCAGGTCTTGAGTAGCCTCCTGAAGGTCAGCAGGTCTTGGGTCTGTCGTAGGCTTAGTGGAAGGGTGTTCCAGGTCTTGGCGGCGAGGTATGAGAAGGATCTGCCGCCGGTTGAAATAGGCCGTGTCTTGGCGCAAGGCATCGGAAGGGGCTCACACACCAGGTCGGGTCCATGACCCCCATGCAGCTTTGCCGGCAAATCCTGCTACACTTCCTCAGTTGGGACTTAGGTGGGCTCCAGCAACCGCATCCACCGCACCCATTCAAATCTTGGCATGGGGGAAATAAGGACGTGGCTCCACACCTCCAACAGTCACTTGGGCCCCAGGGTCTGGCTCCTCCAACTGCATGGGCTGGCCCCAGCAGCCTCCCCCACACCATCTGCCCATGTGGGGCGGGCCTCACCATTCCTCTGCTTCCAGCTGAGGTCACCGTATCTCCGTGGCACCAGGCTCACCTCCAGCCCCAGCTCACCTCATCCACCTCGAGCCCGATGTGTGGCACTCCCAGCATTAATCTCCCACCTCGGACATCCCACGGCTCCAGGCACCACAGAAGGCTGTTGGCCCTGGCCGGCCTCACAGAAGCTGGGCGCCAGCCTTAAAGTTGCTCCGCCTGCCTTGTGGCCCCACACAGACCCCAAAGCTCTTCGCTGGTATTGTGTGTGGCCCAGAGGGAATCGCCCTAGCCGCCACCATCCAGCCTCAGTTTTCCCCACGAGGTACACTCGCTGATACTCCCGGCCAGCCAGCTTAGCTCTGGCCTCGGGTCATCCGAATCGCTCCCCTGCCACAACACAGACATCCAGACCTTTGCAGCACACAAAGGCTATCTGTGTCTTTGGGGAGTCCAGGCACAAGAGCCTGCTCGGCAATAGCGGTGGTGGCTAGGATTTTATAGGATTAAGAACGGGCCGGAACGGAGCTCGCTCAAGGAGCATCTGACTCGGTCGCCATCTTAGCCATGCCCCTAGACATTTCTGTGCTGTTAAACGTGTGTGGGGGAATAGTGTGTATTGCAGTTTCTGCTTGTGGTTGTCTGTTATTCTGACACAAACATGCACACACAAGCAAAGATACACACACATTTATATACAAACACATGCCCACACACACACAAAAACACACATCCCCATACACAAGGACATGAAGAGCATGATTGTGTCTTCATCTGTCACTATAAGCCCTTGGGTGCAGATGTGTATTTGTATGTGCTTGTGTTCTTCAAGATAGTAGATGCTGTAAGACGCAAGTCAAGCATGTCCATTTCTGCCAACATTCATCTCCTACAAACTGGCTATAGTAAATCATTTATGACAGCTAACAATGCATCACAAATCTATGATTCCTGATAATCATGTTAAGTACTCAGTCCCTTTTAATCCAAAAGACCAAGTTAACATCAACTCCAGCCTATCTGACTAGAGTTCTGGTTTCATACTTTGCTGCAGCATTGAAAGAACAAGCCTCAGGGTGGAACACTGCTCAACATACAAGAGGACCCTATCTCCGGCCCTAACCCTGTGTGATCTCTTACCCAAATTAAATACCACCGACCATAAATCCCTGATCATGTTTTGGAATATAGGAGATGGGGAGCGTATGTATGGTCATTGATGACATGACACCCATGATACCTGTTTTACTGCAGGGGAAACCCACACTTCTAAGAGGACTAGAAAACTCAGGACCAGGGCACTAGTATATGTGTATTTTGTTCTGGTAAAGAAAGATTGCATGGTACGAATTTCCTTTATCCTACACACATCAGATTTGGTAGAGATAGAGCCAATAACAAACACTAATAGGGGCTATAACTCAGGCCTGACAAAAGTTGTGGACCCTCAGTGATCTTTCATCAGACGGGTGAAACATGTAGATACACTGAATGTTACGAGTGGCACTTTAAAATAAAGCAATACCACAGTAGACTCTAGGTCAGAGGTCTTCAAACTTTTTGATGCCGAGACCCCCTTGTCAAACGTTTTTAGGCGTAAGGACCCCCTTCTGATGAAAATTTCTAGAACCTGGTACTCCTCATCATAGACAACTATCGACAACCATAAACACCCCCAATTTCCACAGCAAATAATTTTTACGGTGGGGAAATAATATTAAACACTGTTTAGCAAACAAAAGGTCAGTGAGCGTGGGGGTGTATTCAAAGGTGTAGCTAAAAACAAAGGGCCTTATTTATGAGGAATTGGAGAAGGGCAGCGCCGCAAGTCTTCTTGCTGCGTTGCCCTATGCCGATGTGAAAGGACAGTATTTATGAAATTCGGTGCATTCTTGTCCTTTTCCTTTGCGTTGGCGCATAAATTGCTGCCTAGCACCAACATAGACAGGATTGTTTTTGTACAGGAAGGGGCACCTTCCTTCAAGAAAACAATCCCGAGAGGTGTTTTCCTCTTTCGATATGAGCTGCAGAATGCAGCACACATGGAATAAGGAAAAAACGAGTAGAAATGAAAACATTTCTCCTCGTTACACCTCCGCTGGGGAGGCGTCTGTTTTTGGAGCTGCCCCAGGTTTACGTGATTTTGTAAATATGGAGCAGCATCGAAATCCATGAGTGTTGCGTGGGAACCCCACGCAAAGCCCAAAGAACACCTCCTTGACGCAGAGTAAGGCAACACAGTGACTTGCGCTGCTCCATATCTATGAGGCCATGCAAAGCCATGCAGGGTGACTTAGCACAGCCTCATAGGTATGGGTGAGATGCTTGCGCCACCGGAGCATAAAAAAAGAGATGCTCTGGTGATGAAAGCCTCTCATAAATAAGCCCCAAAATATTCTGTACGTTTTTTAGGTTTTTCATTATCAGGTATCTACATATAAAATAATGGGCAGCGTCAATGAAAAATAAATTTTAAAAATTGTTACTCAGTGGGAAAGGCACTGTGGGACATCACAGTGTAAGATAAAGTGCTGCAAAACATGCAAATAGTTTTTCAGTAAAATGGTGCTTCCAAAATGTAGATTTTAGTGATACCAGAGCGTATGTAATGCAATTTTCTTTTTACACAACTGTCCGTTCAACACACCTTTGGAGGAACTAAGGGCTCTGTAAATGCAGTTAAAATTAAAAGCACACACTTCACAGCTCAGTTATTAACTCTTTGCACTACCACTAAAAAAACAAATCTTTGTCATCACAAAACTTGGAGTGATTTGATCAAATAAAGCGAGAATCAGCCCCCAAGCACCCTTTACACTTGCAGATTAATTTAGGCACATTTGCATTTCACTTAGCCAAGCCCACACCCTGCACCAAAACTTTTCACAGCACAAGAGACTCAATTGATGGAACTTCAGCTGATAAAGATCTAAATTAGCCTTCCCAGGACTGCTGTCTTTATCCAAAACGAAAGCAAACGTTTTGGATTGCAGGCACAAGTGAAGCTGGGGAATGTGCGACCCTCTTCCCTGGCCCCCGCGGCCCCCCTGGGGGTCGCGCCCCACAGATTGAAGACCTCTGCTCTAGGTATATTAAAAAAATCCTAATTCCCCCTAAAAAGAAATATCAAAGGTCTCCCTCCACTGAGGTTTCTAGGGTACCAGGATGAAACCCAATAATGAAGCATGCCACTATTAGAGCGGGCAGGTTGTATTTCAATTCAAAACATAAGTGTGAGTTATGCACCTGACGCTCCACTTCAGGGTCACATGTCTTCGGTCTGAGAATCCCTTTGTGTGATATAGACTAGTTTGAGAGGCAGTATCCATGGACATTTCTTTGGTCCTCTCATCCCCCCAAGTATTTGTTTATAGAGTTGAATGACTGGCCACTGCAGTGGTTCTCCTTATATTTCTACTACCATCATCACCTCATTCAGATAGGCACCTCAAGATCACACTCGCTATTGAGGAGTGTCTCAAATAATGCTAACACTTCAAGTTTGATCACACACAGAACGAGCACAGCAAAGGCAGCAGAAGTGCCTTCATTCATCAGGCACAGAACAAGCAAAGCATAGGGACAAGGTAGTCATGAAGCCCCCACTGCAGCAGCTGCACTCAGGGTTATCAGTGGTCCATTGGGCGGGCTGTTGTGATCCTGTGTCAAAGTAAATCTTTGATCGCAAACACAAGTCTCCAAAGAGAAGCTCATACATAAAAGTGCAAGAGAATGTTGTGAAGGAGATGAAGGGTGAAGCCAGGAAATAGCGAAGAAAGGGAACGGAAAGAGAAGGAAGGAGAAAGAAGGAAAGGAAGGGAAAGGGGAAAAGGAAAGAAAGGAAAGGGAAGAAGGAAGGAAGCAGCAAGGAAGGAAGCAAGGAAGGGAAGAAGAAAAGGAAGAAGGAAGGAAGCAAGGATTTTAGTAGAAAACAAGAAATTAGTAAAATGGAAAAGGACGTTAGTGATGCAAGGCAAGAAAGTGAAAGGAGGCCTGCTCCCACTGCATGTATGTAGGCAAAATATATTACATTTAGAATAGAGGCCCCCTTTTTTAAATTTCACGTTATGTTATGGGTAGTGTTGGGTATGTTTTCTCCCCTCTCTCCTCACACTCTGCAGACTTCCAACCACACTACCTTAAGAAAGGTACAAGAGGGCACACATATGTACACATCTCATTATAAAATGGGCTTTTGGTGTCTTTAAATCGTGATTTAGATGTTTTAACTGTACAGGGGAGTGCTGGTGCACTCTCTAGAGATTGTGTGCAAAATTGTTGTAGTCTGTTGTGTGTCGAACAACGTTATTCTTAGAAACTGGGGTTCTGGTTGGCAGAGTTATGCACCCTGTCCAATCAGGAACCATAATCCTAGGTAGGGTAAGTCAAAACCATGCTTTAAATTAACCTGTGCTCACCCTCTGGTAGCTGGGCACTGAGCAGTCAGGCTTAACTTAAGAGGCAATGTGTAAATTATTTGTGCAATACATCAAACAGTAAAACAGTGAAAACACCACAAAAAGACTCCACTTTAGTTTAGAAAAATAAAGTACGATTTTTTAAATAAAACTAGACCAAAACGACATAAATCCAATAAGTAGAAGTCAAGATATAAATTTGTAAAGATTAAATGCAAAAATAGCTCTTAGAAGCAAATAGCACTTAAAGAGTTTATTGGTTGTGCTGGACTGGGACAAAGTCAAGAGCTCAGGCCGACCACGATGGAGCACGGGCCGGATACAGGACCCCTGCAGCGCCTGCTGAGCAAAAGTGCCTTAATCCTGGTCACAAACAACGAGATGCTGGGTGCAGCCGAATGAAGCATCGGTGTCATTGTTAGAAGTTGGCCTGGCATATGCTGTCCACTAATTATATTGGGCACCTTGCACCAGTCCAAACAACAGGTGGAGCTAAAGACAGCAATATCATCTAGATAAGCTGCACTATAGGCTTCCAGTCCTGTGAGAACTGTATTCACCAACCTCTGGAAAGTGGCAGGTGCATTCTTCAGACCAAAGGGCATCACCACAAATTGGTAATGCCCACTAGGGGTTGAGAATGCTGTTTTGGGCTTTGCAGTATCAGCTAGTCTGATCTGCCAGTAGCCAGCTGTTAGGTCAAATGTGCTGAGATATTTGGCAGAGGCCAAAGTATCTATGAGCTCATCTGCCCTGGGTATTGGATGGGCATCAGTCCTAGTGACTGCATTGAGACCCCTGTAGTCTACACAAAACCTCATCTCTCTTTTTCCACCACTGGTGTGAGGTTTCGGTACAAGGACTACTGGACTAGCCCAAGGGCTATCTGAGGGTTCAATAACTCCCAATTCCAACATTTTCTGGACTTCAGTCCTGATACAGTCCCTGACATGGTCAGGTTGCCTATAAATCTTGTTTTTAATAGGCAGACTGTCCCCAGTGTCCACTTCATGAGTGCACCAGGTGGTCTGACTGGGTGTCAGTGAAAACATATGTCGAAACTGATTGAGGACTTGCCTGCAATCAGTTTGTTGCTGGGTAGTGAGGCTGCCTGCCAAGGCTACACCATCAACTGACCCATCGTCAGGGTTCTGTGAGAGCAGGTCAGGGAGTGGGTCACTCTCTTCCTCCTGCCCTTCATCAGTAGCCATGAGCAAGCCCATGTCTGCCCTGTCCACATATGGTTTTAACCTGTTGACATGGAGAACCCTGTGGGGACTCCTGGGTGTTCCTAGGTCCACTAAATAAGTGACCTCACCCTTCTGCTCAACAATAGTGTGGGGTCCACTCCATTTATCTTGGAGAGCTGCTGGGGCCACTGGCTCCAACACCCACACCTTCTGTCCTGGCTGGTAAACAGTCAGAACAGCCTTTTGGTCATGCCAGGCCTTTTGAAGTTCCTGGCTAGCCTCAAGGTTTTTGGTTGCCTTTTTCATGTACTCAGCCATCCTGGAGCGGAGACCAAGTACATAGTCCACTATATCTTGCTTTGGGGGCTTGAGAGGTAACTCCCATCCTTCCTTCACCAAGCACAGTGGACCCCTCACAGGGTGGCCAAACAGAAGTTCAAAAGGGCTGTAACCAACCCCTTCTGAGGCACCTCCCTATATGCGAATAAAAGGCAGGGCAAGAGTATGTCCCATCTACGCCTAAGCTTTTCTGGGAGCCCTTTAATCATGCCCTTCAAGGTTTTGTTGAATCTCTCAACTAAACCATTGCATTGTGGGTGATAGGGTGTGGTGAACTTATAAGTCACTCCACACTCCTTCCACATTGCTTTTAAGTACCCAGACATGAAGTTAGCACCCCTGTCTGATACTACCTCCTTAGGAAAGCCCACTCTTGAGAAGATTCCCAGGAGGGCCCTTGCCACCACAGGTGCTGTAGTGGTCCTGAGGGGAATAGCTTCTGGGTACCTGGTGGCATGATCCACTACCACCAGGATAAACCTGTGCCCAGAGGCTGTTTGGGGATCCATGGGACCAACAATGTCAATCCCTACCCTTTCAAAGGGCACCCCCACCACAGGTAGTGGTATCAGGGGGCCTTTGTAGTGCCACCTGCTTTGCCACTGGCTTGGCAGGTTACACAGGAGCGACAAAACTCCTTACTGTCTTCAGACATGTGGGGCCAGTGAAAGTGAGGGACAATTCTGTCCCAAGTCTTGTTCTGGCCCAGGTGACCTGCTAAGGGAATATCATGGGCTAGGGTCAATAGGAAGCCCCTGAACTTCAAAGGTATTACCAACCTCCTGGTAGCACCAGGCTTGGGGTCTCTACTCTCTGAGTACAGGAGTCCATCATCCCAATACACTGTATGGGGACCACTAGCTTTCCCAGCAGCCTCAGCAGCAGCTTGCTGTCTGAGGGGTTCAAGGGAGGGGCAGCTCTGCTGCTCCTGGCTCAGATCTGCCCTAGAAGGTCCCCCTGTCCCCAAGAACTCAACCTGGTCAGGCTCAAGTTCCTCTGGGACAGTTCCTTCTTCAGGGCTGAGATCATCCCCCTCAAGGGACTGATCTTCCTCCTGAGCCAAGGGGGAAGGCACTGCCTTAACCCTACTACTCCTCCTCTTGGAAGGCACTTGGTCCATTCTTCCAGAATCCAAGGCCTGTTCAGTGCTAGACATTTTGGCTTGTGACCTGGTCACAGCAAACACATCTGCAGGGATCCCCAGCATTTCTGCATGGGTCCTGAGCTCCACTTCTGCCCAAGCAGAAGTCTCTAAGTCATTGCCAAGCAAGCATTCGACTGGTAGGTTTGCACTTACCACAACCTTCTTAAGGCCAGTTACCCCTCCCCAGGAGAAGTTAACAACTGCCAGAGTATGGTCTGTTCTGACATTGCTAGCATTGGTCACTTGGTACATCTCACCAAGCATAACTTGCCCAGGTAGCACAAGGTCTTGTGTCACCATTGTGACACTTGCCCCTGTGTCCCTAAATGCCAAAGCCTCACGTCCATTAATTAAAGGCTGTTGTCTGTACTTGCCCAGATTACTGGGACTCACAGTGGAGGTCACATCCATGCCTCCATCACAGACTAACACAGCCTGAGTCAGTTCTCTGACTAAGTCAGAGCCCAACTCAGTTCCCAGGGTGAACCCTACTAAACCCTTTGCTGGAGCACTTCCACCAACTGTACTAGGGGGAACAGGTGCCTTAGGGGCATTGGTGGGTGCTGGACTGGAGTCTTTGGACTTGGTGCAATCACTGGTCCAGTGGGTCTTTTGCTTACAGACCTTGCACCATGGTTTTCTTTGGCCTTTCCCTTTGGTAGACTGTGAATCCCCACCAGAAGAAGATTTTTGGGGGCCTGATGAAGACTTTTGATCTTTACCCTTCTCCCCACCCTTGTCAGAGTTCTTAGCATCTTGCTTCTTGGTTTCCCCACCTTGGTTCTGTACCTTCTGCTTCACCCTGGTTCTGACCCATTTGTCTGCCTTCTTTCCCAATTCTTGGGGAGAGGTCAGATCAGAGTCTACCAGGTATTGATGCAACAGCTGGTTTTGACAGTTATTAAGAATCTGCTCCCTCATTATCAGATTGTACAATCCTGAGAAGTCACACACCTTACTGCCCATCAACCAGCCTTCCAGAGCCTTGGCAGAACAATCCACATAGTCTACCCAGTCTTGAGTCTGTGCTTTTTGGGTGTCTCTGAACTTCAACCTGTACTGTTCAGTGGTTAGGCCAAACCCATCAATAAGAGCACTCTTCAAGACCTTGTAATTATCAGCATCCTCCTCTCTAACAGTGAGGAGCTTATCTCTACCTTTGTCAGCAAAGGAGAGCCACAAGATTGCTGCCCACTGCTCCTGAGGGACCTTCTGTACCTTACAGGCCCTCTCTAGAGCAGTTATCCACTTGTGGATGTCATCCCCATTCTGATAGGGAGGGACAATCTTGCTCAGGTTCCTATGGTCATAGGACCTTTCCCTATCTCTAGGGATCTGGCTGCCACCATGGGACTCTAGTCCCAACTTTCTTTTCTCTCTAAAGAGATCAAGGGACTCCCTGTCTAAGGCTACTTGCTTCCTTCTGAGTTCAAGCTGAGCTTCCTCATATTGAATCAGCCTCTTTCTTCTCTCATGAGAGGATTCCCTCCTATGAGATGAGACAGAGCTCCCTATTGAGGTGCCAGAGTGGTTGGACTCCTGAGAAGGAGACC
Organism: Calotriton arnoldi; assembly: GCA_963921515.1. Taxonomy (NCBI): domain Eukaryota; kingdom Metazoa; phylum Chordata; class Amphibia; order Caudata; family Salamandridae; genus Calotriton; species Calotriton arnoldi. Next base: position 679,460 of record CAWUFW010008730.1, on the reverse strand, counting down.
TAGACCTCCTGGTCACACTCATAATCCTTCCTGGGGGACAAAGGGTGCATCATTCTGATCCTCCTCTTCCTCCTCCCCAGGAGGGGTTGGATTTTCCAGGTCAGGGTCATTGTCACCCTCCTGGCCAGTTTCAGAGGGGGGCTGGGGGTATTGGTACCCCTGGTCCCTTCCTCATCTTCTGCCCCACCCTCAGCTCCTACCCCTTCAGTCCCTACAGGCTTACTAAGGTCATAAGCCACCAACAACTCCTTGAGGTGTTGGGTGGTGGGACTTTGGCCTGTCCTTATTTTTCTCAAGTTACATAAAGCTCTCAATTCCAAGAATGGGAGTGTATCATACTTGGAGGGTGGAAGCTCAATGGCTTCCTGCAAGGATTCTTTGGATCCTGCCCTTAAAGACATTACTAGTGTGGTGTGGTGTATGCACTACCTACTCTAGTGTGGCCTACTAAACTCTCTTGAGTTGTAGAAAGGGTTGTGCTATCCCTTAACACACAACTCTAAGTTCAGTAGAACTTACTGTATTCTAAGCTTAAATTATATGTACCTTAGGTACCTTTAGTGGTTTTCAGTTGATCAATTCAATTGAGATTATCTGGTAAAACAATAGCAAGCTGGAATCCCACACGCTGCACACCAATGTGAGAAGTTGGCCTGGCATATGCTGTCCACTAATTATAGTGGGCACCTTGCACCAGTCCAAACAACCCCTTATTGGAGATAGGTTAAAGACAACCTTATTGAAAGCTATCCTAGTGGTAGCTATGGAGAGCAGCCTTCAGGCTAAGTCTTGAAGGAATGTAAAGCAGCTTGTTTTACCAGTCTATAATCTCTTGAGTGACCAAATGAAAGAGCACCACACCAGGTATATATTCAAAATATATGTATTTATTGCTAAACACACCCCTCTAGTCTCTTTATGAGGCTAGAGTTCGAAGTACATAAGTTATAAGATATTAAATCACAGTAATAGCACAAATACACGTTTGGGCCCTAGGAGCGTACCAAACCATATACCAATAAAGTGGTATGCGAACCACGACTGAACTAGACACTAGGCCTAGAGCCTCTAGAAGTGCTTGGACCACAAGGAACCACCCAAGGTAGTGACACAGGGGACCCACGGGAGACGCGTGCAGTGTAAATACACAACCGCGATACGCCGTTAACTTCTATGGAGAAAGTCGGGATCGGGAAAATAGAGGAAAGGGACACTTAAAAGAGGACTAGGACAAAACCCTTTGAGATCTAGGACTTTGAAGAGTCTCTACCCACGGGAGCACCGGAGTACTCGTGTTACCTCACCCAGGGAAGCCGGGTGCATAGGTGCCTTTCGGGGTCGGGTTTCGTCGTCGATTCGAATGGCGATCTGCTGCAAAGTGCTGCTGGCGGCCAAGAGAAAAGTGTCCGGGTGGATCCAAGAGTGGATCGGAGTTCTGAAGAACCTGAAAGCAGAGGGGACAGAGTCTGGGTCACTAGCCAGTGACCAGGAAGGCGATGGACAGATGCCCACCGATGTCGAGTGCTTCAGGTGCGTTGACGGTCGTCTTGACTCTTCAGCCACGAGGTCCAGGAGGCGTTGTCGGCGACCAGGAGCAGGATTCGGGCTGGTACACGATGTCTGTCGAGTGCTGAGGTGTCGGCGACCGGATTGGACCCAACAAGCCTTGGCAACGGCAAGTCTCGGTGAAGATGTAGATCGTCGATGGTGCAGACCAGCAAGGTCTGTGGAACTCACCCAGCGAGGGTAAGTGAGGGCAGGCCTGGAGCAACCAGGATGCCAAGTAAGAAAAGGATTGGCCTTCGTTAAGGGCTACTAGCCAACGGGCTAGCGACCGCGAAGGAGCCTCGTGACGCCGCACGTGGATCTGGCTTACAGGACACTCGTGGAGTGGGGGCCAGTGATCTTCGGTGCAGGTGGTGCTGGAGGCTAGGGCTACTCGGAGCCCAAAGCACGACTTCTTGGGAGACCCAGAAGATGATGCACTTGCAAATGTGCTCGGTGTCCAGGGGTCACGGTATCAAGTCACCCACGATAGCCACGGGCCTCAGCTTTGCTGGGGACTCAGGGTAGCCTCTGGGAAGTCTGAGAATCCACCTCTGGTGATGCGATGACTTCGGCGTCCGACGGAGCTTCAGAAATGCGAACCGGACAGATGCTTCTTTGGTGCCTGCCAAGCAGGGGAGTCACTCCTTGACCCCAAGGGAGATTCTTCAGTCCTCTAATCTTGTCGTAGAGCGTCGAAGGTCCAGGATTCAGTTTCAGAGTTTCGTCCAGGTATAATCTAAAGTCCTAAGGACTGGGTTCCTACCTTTATTCTAAAAATAGGGGTTGGACTACTCTGTGGCCCCACCTATGGGTGGGTCAGGGCAGAGGGGTGGCTACACCCCTTTCCCTTTGTCCAGTTCGCGCCAAAGCAGGGGCTGCAAGCCCCTGATCCGGTTTGAACTGGGGTATGCACAGGGACACCAAATGTGCCCCCAGTGCAGGACTTCAAAGCACCCGAAAGTGCTCCCGCCCAGCCCCAATACACATTATCCTGTCTGGGGAGGTGGTCACACCTCCCTGGGACAGGAAACCTATTGTCCAGGCCTCCCCTGCCGGAGTTTCGTCCAGCAGCAGGAGGCCAGACTCGTGTCTGTGGCAGCAGCATCCATTTTGTGATGCCAGGGCTCTGGAAAGAAGTTACCGGACTCGTCAGAGTTAACATGTCTTTCCCTCTAGAAGGGTGGAATGCTACCCCCGCCGCCAGGATTGGCGGGGGGTAGTATTCCAAGATGTTTGACACCAAACACGACATGTTTAGGTGCAGCCATTCCAAAGTTAGCATTTTACCGCGAGGATATAATGCGCTTAAGAGTATATGGTCAGGCTGCACTACAAACAGCATCAGAGATGGTCTCCGAACGCTGCAGAGGGGCCCTGCTCATGCAGGGGCACCCTCTCACATAGGAACCATGCACTCTGCCTTTAGGATTGATAAGGCCTGCCTTAGGAGTGACTTATAGGTTTATATGTGTGTATGTATTTCGTGATATAGGTAACCTATATCACAGTAAGAGGTGCATGCACCACCTTACCCAGGCTGCAGTAGCAGACCTGTGGTGTCAGTTTGGATGGCCTTCCAGGGGTGGCATAATACATGCTGCAGCCCCTGGCAGGCCTCTGAGGTACCTATGCCCTTGGTACATAGTATACCATATACTAGGGACTTATAAGGGCACTCCAGATCCCAATCAGTGATGTGCCTAAGGCACATGGAAACCATTTTAGAGAGGAAGCAGCTAGGCTGGGGTTCTGATTAGCAGGGCCCCAGCCAGACTAATGTCGAAAAACAGTGAAGCATCAGCAAAAAGTGGGGGTACCCATGTGAAGCAGATCCTACTCTCCTACACAACCCCCCCAAACGTAGGGACATTAAACTAACCTTGCCCAGTTAAGTCTTCATGTTCTAAGTGGAAATACCTAGAGAGTCCATCTGCATTCGCATGGTTACTCCCAGGCCTATGTTCCACTGTAAAGTCCATCCCCTGTAGGGAAATGGACCACCTAAGCAGTTTGGGGTTTTCACCCTTCATTTGTTTTAGCCATAAGAGGGGCTTATGGTCTGTCTGAACCAGGAAGTGTGTACCAAACAAGTATGGCCTCAACTTCTTCAGAGCCCAGACCACAGCAAAGGCCTCCCTCTCTATGGCTGACCAACGTTTCTCTCTAGGGGTCAGCCTTCTGCTAATAAAAGCTACTGGCTGATCCTGACCTTCTTCATTCAATTGTGACAGTACAGCCCCTACCCCCAATTCAGATGCATCAGTTTGAACAATGAACTTCTTGGAGTAATCAGGACTCTGCAGAATTGGAGCAGTGCACATGGCCTGCTTGAGGTCATCAAATGCCTTTTGACAGCTAACTGTCCACTGAACCTTTTTGGGCATTTTCTTAGAAGTTAAGTCATTCAAGGGTGTCACTATTGATCCATACCCCTTGACAAATCTCCTATAGTACCCAGTCAGGCCTAAGAAGGCTCTCACCTGAGTCTGGGTAGTGGGAGCAGTCCAGTCCATGATGGTCTGGATCTTGCTCTGCAAAGGTTGAACCTGGCCTCCACCCACAAGGTGGCCCAGGTACACAACCTGACTCTGCCCTATCTGGCACTTAGTGGCCTTGATAGTCAGGCCTGCCTTTTGCAGGGCCTGTAAAACATTCCTGAGGTGGACCAGGTGATCCTCCCAGGTGGAGCTAAAGACAGCAATATCATCTAGATAAGCTGCACTATAGGCTTCCAGTCCTGTGAGAACTGTATTCACCAACCTCTGGAAAGTGGCAGGTGCATTCTTCAGACCAAAGGGCATTACCACAAATTGATAATGCCCACTAGGGGTTGAGAATGCTGTTTTGGGCTTTGCAGTATCAGCTAGTCTGATCTGCCAGTAGCCAGCTGTTAGGTCAAATGTGCTGAGATATTTGGCAGAGGCCAAAGTATCTATGAGCTCATCTGCCCTGGGTATTGGATGGGCATCAGTCCTAGTGACTGCATTGAGACCCCTGTAGTCTACACAAAACCTCATCTCTCTTTTTCCACCACTGGTGTGAGGTTTCGGTACAAGGACTACTGGACTAGCCCAAGGGCTATCTGAGGGTTCAATAACTCCCAATTCCAACATTTTCTGGACTTCAGTCCTGATACAGTCCCTGACATGGTCAGGTTGCCTATAAATCTTGTTTTTAATAGGCAGACTGTCCCCAGTGTCCACTTCATGAGTGCACCAGGTGGTCTGACTGGGTGTCAGTGAAAACATATGTCGAAACTGATTGAGGACTTGCCTGCAATCAGTTTGTTGCTGGGTAGTGAGGCTGCCTGCCAAGGCTACACCATCAACTGACCCATCGTCAGGGGTTCTGTGAGAGCAGGTCAGGGAGTGGGTCACTCTCTTCCTCCTGCCCTTCATCAGTAGCCATGAGCAAGCCCATGTCTGCCCTGTCCACATATGGTTTTAACCTGTTGACATGGAGAACCCTGTGGGGACTCCTGGGTGTTCCTAGGTCCACTAAATAAGTGACCTCACCCTTCTGCTCAACAATAGTGTGGGGTCCACTCCATTTATCTTGGAGAGCTGCTGGGGCCACTGGCTCCAACACCCACACCTTCTGTCCTGGCTGGTAAACAGTCAGAACAGCCTTTTGGTCATGCCAGGCCTTTTGAAGTTCCTGGCTAGCCTCAAGGTTTTTGGTTGCCTTTTTCATGTACTCAGCCATCCTGGAGCGGAGACCAAGTACATAGTCCACTATATCTTGCTTTGGGGGCTTGAGAGGTAACTCCCATCCTTCCTTCACCAAGCACAGTGGACCCCTCACAGGGTGGCCAAACAGAAGTTCAAAAGGGCTGTAACCAACCCCCTTCTGAGGCACCTCCCTATATGCGAATAAAAGGCAGGGCAAGAGTATGTCCCATCTACGCCTAAGCTTTTCTGGGAGCCCTTTAATCATGCCCTTCAAGGTTTTGTTGAATCTCTCAACTAAACCATTGCATTGTGGGTGATAGGGTGTGGTGAACTTATAAGTCACTCCACACTCCTTCCACATTGCTTTCAAGTACCCAGACATGAAGTTAGCACCCCTGTCTGATACTACCTCCTTAGGAAAGCCCACTCTTGAGAAGATTCCCAGGAGGGCCCTTGCCACCACAGGTGCTGTAGTGGTCCTGAGGGGAATAGCTTCTGGGTACCTGGTGGCATGATCCACTACCACCAGGATAAACCTGTGCCCAGAGGCTGTTTGGGGATCCATGGGACCAACAATGTCAATCCCTACCCTTTCAAAGGGCACCCCCACCACAGGTAGTGGTATCAGGGGGCCTTTGTAGTGCCACCTGCTTTGCCACTGGCTTGGCAGGTTACACAGGAGCGACAAAACTCCTTACTGTCTTCAGACATGTGGGGCCAGTGAAAGTGAGGGACAATTCTGTCCCAAGTCTTGTTCTGGCCCAGGTGACCTGCTAAGGGAATATCATGGGCTAGGGTCAATAGGAAGCCCCTGAACTTCAAAGGTATTACCAACCTCCTGGTAGCACCAGGCTTGGGGTCTCTACTCTCTGAGTACAGGAGTCCATCATCCCAATACACTGTATGGGGACCACTAGCTTTCCCAGCAGCCTCAGCAGCAGCTTGCTGTCTGAGGGGTTCAAGGGAGGGGCAGCTCTGCTGCTCCTGGCTCAGATCTGCCCTAGAAGGTCCCCCTGTCCCCAAGAACTCAACCTGGTCAGGTTCAAGTTCCTCTGGGACAGTTCCTTCTTCAGGGCTGAGATCATCCCCCTCAAGGGACTGATCTTCCTCCTGAGCCAAGGGGGAAGGCACTGCCTTAACCCTACTACTCCTCCTCTTGGAAGGCACTTGGTCCATTCTTCCAGAATCCAAGGCCTGTTCAGTGCTAGACATTTTGGCTTGTGACCTGGTCACAGCAAACACATCTGCAGGGATCCCCAGCATTTCTGCATGGGTCCTGAGCTCCACTTCTGCCCAAGCAGAAGTCTCTAAGTCATTGCCAAGCAAGCATTCGACTGGTAGGTTTGCACTTACCACAACCTTCTTAAGGCCAGTTACCCCTCCCCAGGAGAAGTTAACAACTGCCAGAGTATGGTCTGTTCTGACATTGCTAGCATTGGTCACTTGGTACATCTCACCAAGCATAACTTGCCCAGGTAGCACAAGGTCTTGTGTCACCATTGTGACACTTGCCCCTGTGTCCCTAAATGCCAAAGCCTCACGTCCATTGATTAAAGGCTGTTGTCTGTACTTGCCCAGATTACTGGGACTCACAGTGGAGGTCACATCCATGCCTCCATCACAGACTAACACAGCCTGAGTCAGTTCTCTGACTAAGTCAGAGCCCAACTCAGTTCCCAGGGTGAACCCTACTAAACCCTTTGCTGGAGCACTTCCACCAACTGTACTAGGGGGAACAGGTGCCTTAGGGGCATTGGTGGGTGCTGGACTGGAGTCTTTGGACTTGGTGCAATCACTGGTCCAGTGGGTCTTTTGCTTACAGACCTTGCACCATGGTTTTCTTTGGCCTTTCCCTTTGGTAGACTGTGAATCCCCACCAGAAGAAGATTTCTGGGGGCCTGATGAAGACTTTTGATCTTTACCCTTCTCCCCACCCTTGTCAGAGTTCTTAGCATCTTGCTTCTTGGTTTCCCCACCTTGGTTCTGTACCTTCTGCTTCACCCTGGTTCTGACCCATTTGTCTGCCTTCTTTCCCAATTCTTGGGGAGAGGTCAGATCAGAGTCTACCAGGTATTGATGCAACAGCTGATTTTGACAGTTATTAAGAATCTGCTCCCTCATTATCAGATTGTACAATCCTGAGAAGTCACACACCTTACTGCCCATCAACCAGCCTTCCAGAGCCTTGGCAGAACAATCCACATAGTCTACCCAGTCTTGAGTCTGTGCTTTTTGGGTGTCTCTGAACTTCAACCTGTACTGTTCAGTGGTTAGGCCAAACCCATCAATAAGAGCACTCTTCAAGACCTTGTAATTATCAGCATCCTCCTCTCTAACAGTGAGGAGCTTATCTCTACCTTTGTCAGCAAAGGAGAGCCACAAGATTGCTGCCCACTGCTCCTGAGGGACCTTCTGTACCTTACAGGCCCTCTCTAAAGCAGTTATCCATTTGTGGATATCATCCCCACTCTGGTAGGGAGGGACAATCTTGCTCAGGTTCCTATGGTCATAGGACCTTTCCCTGTCTCTAGGGATCATGGCTGCCACCATGGGACTCTAGTCCCAACTTTCTTCTCTCTCTAAGGAGATCTAGGGATTCCCTATCTAAAGCCAATTGCTTTCTTCTGAGTCTCCAGCTGAGTTTCCTCATACTGGACCAGTCTGGTTCTCCTCTCATGAGAGGATTCCCTCCTGTGAGATGAGACAGAGCTCCCTATAGAGGTGCCAGAGTGGTTAGACTCCTGAGAAGGAGATCTAGACTTCCTGGTGCACACTCTTAATCCTTCCTGGGGGGACAAAGAGGGCATCATCTTGATCATCCTCGTCATCATCCACAGGAGGGATTGGGTTTTCCAGGTCAGGGTCATTGTCACCCTCCTGGCCAGTTTCAGAGGGGGGCTGGGGGTACTGGTACCCCTGGCCTCGTCCTCTTCGTCTGCCCCACCCTCAGCTCCTACCCCTTCAGTCCCTACAGGCTTACTAAGGTCATAAGCCACCAACAACTCCTTGAGGTGTTGGGTGGTGGGGCTTTGGCCTGTCCTTATTTTCTCAAGTTACATAAAGCTCTCAATTCCAAGAATGGGAGTGTATCATACTTGGAGGGTGGAAGCTCAATGGCTTCCTGCAAGGATTCTTTGGATCCTGCCCTTAAAGACATTACTAGTGTGGTGTGGTGTATGCACTACCTACTCTAGTGTGGCCTACTAAACTCTCTTGAGTTGTAGAAAGGGTTGTGCTATCCCTTAACACACAACTCTAAGTTCAGTAGAACTTACTGTTATTCTAAGCTTAAATTATATGTACCTTAGGTACCTTTAGTGGTTTTCAGTTGATCAATTCAATTGAGATTATCTGGTAAAACAATAGCAAGCTGGAATCCCACACGCTGCACACCAATGTGAGAAGTTGGCCTGGCATATGCTGTCCACTAATTATAGTGGGCACCTTGCACCAGTCCAAACAACCCCTTATTGGAGATAGGTTAAAGACAACCTTATTGAAAGCTATCCTAGTGGTAGCTATGGAGAGCAGCCTTCAGGCTAAGTCTTGAAGGAATGTAAAGCAGCTTGTTTTACCAGTCTATAATCTCTTGAGTGACCAAATGAAAGAGCACCACACCAGGTATATATTCAAAATATATGTATTTATTGCTAAACACACCCCTCTAGTCTCTTTATGAGGCTAGAGTTCAAAGTACATAAGTTATAAGATATTAAATCACAGTAATAGCACAAATACACGTTTGGGCCCTAGGGGCGTACCAAACCATATACCAATAAAGTGGTATGCGAACCACGACTGAACTAGACACTAGGCCTAGAGCCTCTAGAAGTGCTTGGACCACAAGGAACCACCCAAGGTAGTGACACAGGGGACCCACGGGAGACGCGTGCAGTGTAAATACACAACCGCGATACGCCGTTAACTTCTATGGAGAAAGTCGGGATCGGGAAAATAGAGGAAAGGGACACTTAAAAGAGGACTAGGACAAAACCCTTTGAGATCTAGGACTTTGAAGAGTCTCTACCCACGGGAGCACCGGAGTACTCGTGTTACCTCACCCAGGGAAGCCGGGTGCATAGGTGCCTTTCGGGGTCGGGTTTCGTCGTCGATTCGAATGGCGATCTGCTGCAAAGTGCTGCTGGCGGCCAAGAGAAAAGTGTCCGGGTGGATCCAAGAGTGGATCGGAGTTCTGATGAACCTGAAAGCAGAGGGGACAGAGTCTGGGTCACTAGCCAGTGACCAGGAAGGCGATGGACAGATGCCCACCGATGTCGAGTGCTTCAGGTGCGTTGACGGTCGTCTTGACTCTTCAGCCACGAGGTCCAGGAGGCGTTGTCGGCGACCAGGAGCAGGATTCGGGCTGGTACACGATGTCTGTCGAGTGCTGAGGTGTCGGCGACCGGATTGGACCCAACAAGCCTTGGCAACGGCAAGTCTCGGTGAAGATGTAGATCGTCGATGGTGCAGACCAGCAAGGTCTGTGGAACTCACCCAGCGAGGGTAAGTGAGGGCAGGCCTGGAGCAACCAGGATGCCAAGTAAGAAAAGGATTGGCCTTCGTTAAGGGCTACTAGCCAACGGGCTAGCGACCGCGAAGGAGCCTCGTGACGCCGCACGTGGAGCTGGCTTACAGGACACTCGTGGAGTGAGGGCCAGTGATCTTCGGTGCAGGTGGTGCTGGAGGCTAGGGCTACTCGGAGCCCAAAGCACGACTTCTTGGGAGACCCAGAAGATGATGCACTTGCAAATGTGCTCGGTGTCCAGGGGTCACGGTCTCAAGTCACCCACGATAGCCACGGGCCTCAGCTTTGCTGGGGACTCAGGGTAGCCTCGGGGAAGTCTGAGAATCCACCTCTGGTGATGCGATGACTTCGGCGTCCAACGGGAGCTTCAGAAATGCGAACCGGACAGATGCTTCTTTGGTGCCTGCCAAGCAGGGGAGTCACTCCTTGACCCCAAGGGAGATTCTTCAGTCCTCTAATCTTGTCGTAGAGCGTCGAAGGTCCAGGATTCAGTTTCAGAGTTTCGTCCAGGTATAATCTAAAGTCCTAAGGACTGGGTTCCTACCTTTATTCTAAAAATAGGGGTTGGACTACTCTGTGGCCCCACCTATGGGTGGGTCAGGGCAGAGGGGTGGCTACACCCTTTCCCTTTGTCCAGTTCGCGCCAAAGCAGGGGCTGCAAGCCCCTGATCCGGTTTGAACTGGGGTATGCACAGGGACACCAAATGTGCCCCCAGTGCAGGACTTCAAAGCACCCGAAAGTGCTCCCGCCCAGCCCCAATACACATTATCCTGTCTGGGGAGGTGGTCACACCTCCCTGGGACAGGAAACCTATTGTCCAGGCCTCCCCTGCCGGAGTTTCGTCCAGCAGCAGGAGGCCAGACTCGTGTCTGTGGCAGCAGCATCCATTTTGTGATGCCAGGGCTCTGGAAAGAAGTTACCGGACTCGTCAGAGTTAACATGTCTTTCCCTCTAGAAGGGTGGAATGCTACCCCCGCCGCCAGGATTGGCGGGGGGTAGTATTCCAAGATGTTTGACACCAAACACGACATGTTTAGGTGCAGCCATTCCAAAGTTAGCATTTTACCGCGAGGATATAATGCGCTTAAGAGTATATGGTCAGGCTGCACTACAAACAGCATCAGAGATGGTCTCCGAACGCTGCAGAGGGGCCCTGCTCATGCAGGGGCACCCTCTCACATAGGAACCATGCACTCTGCCTTTAGGATTGATAAGGCCTGCCCTAGGAGTGACTTATAGGTTTCTATGTGTGAATGTATTTCGTGATATAGGTAACCTATATCACAGTAAGGGGTGCATGCACCACCTTACCCAGGCTGCAGTAGCAGACCTGTGGTGTCAGTTTGGATGGCCTTCCAGGGGTGGCATAATACATGCTGCAGCCCCTGGCAGGCCTCTGAGGCACCTATGCCCTTGGTACATAGTATACCATATACTAGGGACTTATAAGGGCACTCCAGATCCCAATCAGCGATGTGCCTAAGGCACATGGAAACCATTTTAGAGAGGAAGCAGCTAGGCTGGGGTTCTGATTAGCAGGGCCCCAGCCAGACTAATGTCGAAAAACAGTGAAGCATCACCAAAAAGTGGGGGTACCCATGTGAAGCAGATCCTACTCTCCTACACCTTTCTTCCTCTTTCTCTACCTCTCTTTCCTCTTTCTCTACCTTTCTTCTTCTTTCTGCAACTCTCTTGCTTCTTTCTGTGCCTCTCTTGCTTCTTTCTGCACTTCTCTTGCCTCTTTGTGCACTTCTCTTGCGTCTTTCTGCACTTCTCTTTCCTTTTTTTGCACATTTCTTTCTCTTTATGCACCTCTCTTGTTTTTTTCTGAACTTCTCTTGCCTCTTTCTGTACTTTTCCGAACCTCTTTCTGTTCTCAAATGGGAAGTGCAAGCTGTCAAGTTTAAAGATCTGCCTGCTCTCTTGACTGAGGTATATGTCTACTTGTACATGTATTCTCACATGTATTATGCATCTGAAGATGGTAGCTTAAAAAGCGGGTAGCTTCTCCTATAGGTGGTCAAATCTTCTCAGTTCTGCTCTGTCATTCGGTTGCACAGGCAGACATGTCCTACGTATGTGGGTGTTATTGAGCCCCTCGAATATAATATCGAATACCCATCTGCCCTGTATTGTGAGCAGAAAGAAATACACAGTCCTTCTTGTACACATATTTACAGAGTATGCTGTTTGAAACACAGGTATTCAAGTATTTGTATGTTTATTTTTATGTAACATGTCACTAGGCAAAACCACAGATACACGCATGCATACTTTCACAAACTTGGTGAGACAACAGTGATTTTGTTAGTTTTGATGTTTTACATTTTGTAGGCCTAACATTCTGAGCAGTTGATGAATAGTGAACCTTCAAGAGAAAAGTGAGCTTTAAGACTTTTCGGGAGAAGGATTAGTGATTAAGCTACTTTGAATGAGTCTGTCGAAAGGTACAGTGGAAGAAGGCCTCTTTCTGCACCTCTGTTGCTTCTTTCTGCACTTCTCTTGTTTATTTCTGTACCTTTCTTTCTCTTTCTGTACTTTTCTTGCCTCTTTCTGCATGTCTCTTGCTTCTTCCTGTGCCTTTCTTCCTCTTTATGCACATGTCTTATTTATGTAGGCATAGTTAGAAATTAGCATTTAAAAAACCATAGAAATTCACTGAAAACAACACAGGTTTCAGGGATATTATAGTTAGAAATTTGGATTTAAAAAACCTTAGAAATCCACTGAAACAAACAGAGGTTTCAGGGACGTTATAGTTAGGAATTTGCATTTTAAAAAACCTTAGAAATTCATAGAAAAAACCAAAGGTTACAGGGATGTTATAGTTAGGGTAACATTTCACTCACACAAAACCAGAGAAATTCAGCCGTTATAGTTAGCTGAGCTAACTATAACTCTTGCCCCTGCAATGCACTGCTTCTTATGTCACATATTACATCACTCATGACATGGTCAGTGACATCACTGATGATATCACTGATGACATCTCAAATGACATCACTGATGATATCACTGATGACATCATCCACATAATCTCTGATACACATACTCAGTCACACCCCAATATAACCTATCATACACCCACTCCAAATTTCAGACTACCATTCTTGAAACCATTGACACACCAATATCAGTATGTACATACCCACTCGCTGATTGATAGGTCTACATACACATCCACTCACTCACCCATACAGGCACTCATACAGCCAGTCACTCACCAATACAGCTGCTGAGATATCCACTCATACACCCATACAGCCACTCAAACACCGTCAGTCACCCATTGAGATACTCACACATCTACTCACTCACCCAAACACTCAATCACATAGCTACTTGTTCACTCATACAGAAACACACACACTCATTATTCATACAGATACTAACAAATACTTACTCTCCATACAGTCGCTGACACAAGCACACACTAACCCATATAGCCACTCTCACACTCACTCACTGGCATCACATATACAGTCACTTATATACTCCAACACTCACATATACTGTCTTTCATATATGCAGTTACTCACCCATATACTACTGAGACATCCATTCACTCACCGACACAGCCATACGTACACTCACTCGCCCATACAGTCCTACACAGACACACTCATGAACCCATACACCCAGGGATTCACCCACTCATACATCCATGCAGGGATTCACACACACCCTCAACCACCCACACAGACACTCAAGCACCCATACAGGTACTCAGACAACTAATCAATAACCCATATAAACACTTATGTATCTACTCACCAACCCATGCAGCCACTTACACAGCAACTTACAAACTGATACACACATTCACACAGATTAGTCACTCACCCATACATTTACTAAGACACGTTTAATCACTCACTTATACAATCAGTCACGTACACACTAAATCATCCACACAGCCACTCATACACCCACTCATTCTTCAGTACATCTTGACGTATATATATAACATTCTTAAACTTTTAAGAAACACTCACTCACTGGATGATGTCATCAGTGATGTCATCAGTGGTGTAATTTGAGATGTCATCAGTGATGTCACTGACCATGTCATGAGTGATGTAATATGTGACGTTATCAGCAGTGCATTGCGGGGGCGTGAGTAATAGTTAGCTCAGCTAACTATAATGGCTGAATTTCTCTGGTTTTGTGTGAGTCAAATGTCACCCTAAATAAAACGTCCCTGTAACCTTTGTTTTTTTTCTATGAATATATTTAGGGGTGTTTGTGGATATTTCGGGTGTTGCGGTAACGCCGATGCACGCACCACCAGTTGACTGGGCCACTGATATTTACTGTAGTAAAATGTGAGGATGGCATGGCAAGTGCTTGATCGGTGGCCCCATTATATCCATCGGGAAGAGGAATTAGATGCACAGCTGGTGGTGAAGGCGAGGACCGGGCATGGGGAAGTCGGTTGATTTTCAGCACGGGGACCACGTTGTAACGCCATGGACCTAAGCCTCACTCAAAAGGCCTGCGTTGCACTGGTGACTGGGCACTGAGTGAGTATTACTCAAGCGGTGATCTCTGTGAACTGATGTGATTTGAGATGTCATCAGGGATTTCAACAGTGATGTCACTGACCATGCCAAAAGTGATGTAATATGTGACGTCAGCAGCAGTGCTATTACAAACTATAACGTCCCTGAAACCTATGTTTTTTTTAAGTGAATTTCTAAGAATTTTTAAATGCTAATTTCTAACTATGCCCACATAGGTAGGACATGTACAGAAAGAGGAAGAAAGGTGCAGAAAGAAGCAAGAAAAGTGCAGAAAGAAGCAAGAGAGGTGCAGAAAGAGGAAGAAAGTTGCAGAAAGAAGCAAGAGAAATGCAGAAAGAGGCAACAGAAGTACAGAAAGAGGAAGAAAGGTGCAAAAAGAAGCAAGAGAAGTGCAGAAAGAAGCAACAGAGGTGCAGAAAGAGGCCTACTTTGACTGTACCTTTCCACAAAATCATACAAAGTAGCCTAATAACTAATCCTTCTCCCAAGATGTCTTAAACCTCACTTTTCAGAATGTTAGGCCTACCAAATGTAAAACAGCAATCCTAACCATATCACTGTTGTAAGTCTGACAATGTTTGTGAAGGTATGCATGTGTGTGTCTCTGCTTTTACCTAGTGACATAATACATAAAAATAAACAAACAAATACTTGAATACCTGTTTCAAACAGCATACTCTGTACATTTTTGTACAAAAAGGTAGAAGCAAGAGAAGTACAGAAAGAAGCAACAGAGGCACAGAAAGAGGGAAAAGGGGTGCAGAAAGAGGCAAGAGAAGTACATAAAGAGGCATCAGAGGTGCAGAAACAGGCAGGAGAGATGCAGAAAGAAGAAAGAAAGGTGCAGAAAGAGGCAAAAGAAGTGCACAAAGAGGCAAGAGAGTTGTAGAAATAGGCGAGAGAGGTGCAGAAAGAAGAAAAAAGGGTGCTGAAATAGGTAAGAGGGGTGCAGAAAGAAGCAAGAGAGATGCCAAAAAAAGCAAGAGAAGTGCAGAAAGAACCAACAGAGGTGCAGAAAGAGGCAAGAGGGGTGCAGAAAGAAGCAAGAGAAGTGCAGAAAGAAGCAAAAGGAGTGCAGAAAGAGGCAAGAGAACTGCAAAAAGAGGCAAGAGATTTGCAGAAACAGGCAAAAGATGTTCAGAAAGAGAGAACAGGGGTGCAGACAGAGGCAAGAATGGTGCAGAAAGAGGGCAGAGAGATGCAGAAAGAGGCAATAGGGATGCAGAAATTTGCAAGATAGGTGCAGAAAGAAGCAAGTGCAGTGCAGAAAGAACCAACAGAAGTGCAGAAAGAGGGAAGAGGGGTGCAGAAAGAAGCAAAAAAGTGCAGAAAGAGGCAAGAGAACTACAGAAAGAGGAAAGTGAGGTGCAGAAAAAGGCAAGAGAGGTGCACAAAGATGGAAGAAGGATGAAGAAAGAGGCAAGAGGGGTGCAGAAAGAAGCAAGAGAGGTGCAGAAAGAAGCAAGAGAATACAGAAAGAAGCAACAGAGGTGCAGAAAGAGGGAAGAGGGGTGCAGAAAGAGGTAAGAGAAGTGCAGAAAGAATCAACAGAGGTGCAGAAAGAGGAATGGGATGTACAGAAAGAGGCAGCAGAGGTACAGAAACAGGCAGGAGAGGTGCACAAAGAGACAAGATACGTGCTGAAAGAAGCAACAGAGGTGTAGAAAGAAGCAAGACAAGTGATGAAAGAGACAAGAAAATTGCAGAAAGAAACAAGAGAGGTGCATAAAGAGGCAAGAGAGGTACAGAAAGAGGCAGGTGAGGTACAGAAACAGGTAAGAGGGGTGCAGAAAGATGCAAGATAAGTGCAGAAAGAGTCAACAGAGGTGCAGAAACAGGCAGGAGAGGTGCATAAAGAGGAAAGAGAGGTGCACAAAGAGGAAAGAAGGGCACAGAAAGAGGCAAAAGAGGTACAGGTTGAAAGAACAGGGGTACAGACAGAGGCAAGAGAGTTGCAGAAAGAGGGAAGAGGGGTTCAAAAAGAGACAAGAGGGGTACATAAATGTGCAAGAGAGGTGCAGAAAGAAGCAAGAACAGTGCAGAAAGAGCCAACAGAGGTGCAGAAAGAGGCAAGAGAACTCCAGGAAGAGGCAAGAGGGGTGCAGAAAGAGGCAAGAGATGTGCACAAAGAGGGAAGAAGGGTGCAGAAAGAAGCAACAGGGCTGCAGAAAGAGGGAAGAGGGGTGCTGAAAGAGGCAAGAGAAGTGCAGAAAGAAGCAACAGAGGTACAGAAAGAGGAAAGAGAAGTACAGAAAGAGGCAACAGAGGTGCAGAAACAGGCAGGTGAGGTGCAGAAAAAGGGAACCGGGATACATAGAAAAAGCAGTTATAGAAAGAGGGAAGAGGGGAACAGAAAGAGGCAACAGGGATGCAGAAAGAAGCAAGTGAGGTGCAGAAAGAGGGAAGAGGGGTGCAGAAAGAGGCAAGAGGGGTGCAGAAAAAGGCCAGAGGGCTGCAGAAAAAAGCAATAGAGGTGCAGAAAGATGCAAGAGAAGCGCAGAAAGAAGCAACAGAGGTGCAGAAAGAGGCAAGAGGGGTGAAGAAAGAGGCAAGAGAAGTGCAGAAAGAAGCAACAGAAATGCAGAAAGAGGCAAGAGAAGTGCAGAAAGAGGCAAGAGAGGTGCAGAAACAGGCAACAGAGGTGCAGAGGGAAGAGGGGTGCAGAAAGAGGGAAGACGGGTGCAGAAAGAAGCAAAAGAGGTGAAGAAAGAAGCAAGAGAACTGCAGAAAGAAGCAAGAGAGGTGCAGAAAGAGGCAAAAGGGGTGCAGAAAGAAGCAAGAGAGGTGATGAAAGAAGCAAGGTAAGTGCAGAAAGAAGCAAGCGAGGTGCAGAAAGAGGCAAGAGTAGTGCAGAAAGAGGCAAGAGAGATGCAGAAAGAGGCAAGAGAGGTGCATAAAGAGGGAAGGGGGTACAGAAAGAGGTAAGAGAAGTGCAGAAAGAATCAACAGAGGTGCCGAAAGAGGCAAGGGATGTACAGAAAGAGGTAGCAGAGGTACAGAAACAGGCAGGAGAGGTGCACAAAGAGACAAGATAAGTGCTGAAAGAAGCAACGGAGGTGTAGCAAGAAGCAAGACAAGTGATGAAAGAGACAAGAAAATTGCAGAAAGAAACAAGAGAGGTACATAAAGAGGCAAGAGCGGTACAGAAAGAGGCAGGTGAGGTACAGAAACAGGTAAGAGGGGTGCAGAAAGATGCAAGATAAGTGCAGAAAGAGTCAACAGAGGTGCAGAAACAGGCAGGATAGGTGCATAAAGAGGAAAGAGAGGTGCACAAAGAGGAAAGAAGGGCACAGAAAGAGGCAAGAGGGGTGCAGAAAGATGCAAGAGAAGTGCAGAAAGAGGCAAGAGATTTGCAGAAACAGGCAAAAGAGGTACAGGTTGAAAGAACAGGGGTGCAGACAGAGGCAAGAGAGGTGCAGAAAGAGGGAAGAGGGGTTCAAAAAGAGACAAGAGGGGTATATAAATGTGCAAGAGAGGTGCAGAAAGAAGCAAGAAAAGTGCAGAAAGAGCCAACAGAGGTGCAGAAAGAGGCAAGAGAACTCCAGGAAGAGGCAAGAGGGGTGCAGAAAGAGGCAAGAGATGTGCACAAAGAGGGAAGAAGGGTGCAGAAAGAAGCAACAGGGCTGCAGAAAGAGGGAAGAGGGGTGCTGAAAGAGGCAAGAGAAGTGCAGAAAGAAGCAACAGAGGTACAGACAGAGGAAAGAAAAGTACAGAAAGAGGCAACAGAGGTGCAGAAAAAGGCAGGTGAGGTGCAGAAAAAGGGAACCGGGATACATAGAAAAAGCAGTTATAGAAAGAGGGAAGAGGGGAACAGAAAGAGGCAACAGGGGTGCAGAAAGAAGCAAGTGAGGTGCAGAAAAAGAAAACAGTGGTTGAGATAAAGGCAAGACAGGTGCTAAAACAGGCAGGAGAAGTGCAGAAAGAGGACAGAGAAGTGCTGAAAGTAGCAACAGAGGGGTAGAAAGAAGCAAGAGAAGTGATGAAAGGGACAAGAGAGTTGCAGAAAGAAAAAAGAGAGGTGCTGAAAAAAGCAAGAGAAGTGCAGAAAAAGGCAAGTGAGGTGCAGAAAGAGACAAAGAGAAGTGCAGAGAGTGGCAAGAGAGGTGCAGAAAGAGGCAAGAGATGTGCAGAAACAGATAAAAGGTGTGTAGGAGAGTAGGATCTGCTTCACATGGGTACCCCACTTTTTGCTGATGCTTCACTGTTTTTCGACCTTAGTCTGGCTGGGGCCCTGCTAATCAGAACCCCAGCGTAGCTGCTTCCTCTTTAAAATGGTTTCCATGTGCCTGAGGCACATCTCTGATTGGAATCTGGAGTGCCCTTATAAGTCCCTAGTATATGGTATACTATGTACCCAGGGCATAGGTACCTCAGAGGCCTACCAGGGGCTGCAGCATGTATTGTGCCAACCCTGGAAGGCCATCCAAACTGACACCACAGGTCTGCTACTGCAGCCTGGGTAAGGTGGTGCATGCACCCCTTACTGTGATATAGGCTACCTATATCACTACATACATACACACATATAAACCTATAAGTCACTCCTATGGCAGGCCTTATCAATCCTGAAGGCAGAGTGCGTGGTTCCTATGTGAGAGGGTGCCCCTGCATGAGCTGGGCCCCTCTGCAGCGTTCGGAGACCCTTCTCTGATGCTGTTTGTAGTGCAGCCCGACCATATACTCTTAAGCGCATTATAACCTTGCGTTAAATGCTAACTTTGGGATGGCTGCACGGAAACATGTCGTGTTTGGTGTCAAACATCTTGGAATACTACCCCCCGCCAGTTCTGGTGGCGGGGGTTGCATTCCACCCTTCTAGAGGGAGAGACATGTACACACCGGTATACCCGGTACTGACTTTCCAGAGCCCTGGCATCACAAAATGGATGCCGCTGCCACAGACACGAGTCTGGCCTCCTGCTGCTAACCGAAACTCCGGCAGGGGAGGCCTGGACAATAGGTTTCCTGTCCCAGGGAGGTGTAACCACCTCCCCAGACAGGATAGTGTGTATTGGGGCTGGGCAGGAGCACTCTCTGGTGCTTTGAAGTCCTGCACTGGGGGCACATTTGGTGTCCCTGTGCATACCCCAGTTCAAACCGGCTCAGGGGCTTCCAGCCCCTGCTCTGGCACGAAACTTGACAAAGGGAAAGGGGTGTAACCACCCCTCTGCCCTGACCCTCCCATAGGTGGGGCCACAGAGTATGTCCAACCCCCTACCTTAGTATAAGTAGGGGACCCCAGTCCTTAGGACTTTAGATTAACCTGGATGAAACTCTGACACAGAATCCTGGACCTTTGACGCTCTACTTCAAGATTAGAGGACTGAAGAATCTCCCTTGGGGTCAAGGAGTGACTCCCCTGCTTGGCAGGCACCAAAGAAGCAATTGTCTGGTCTGCATCGCTGAAGCTCCCGCCGGACTCCGAAGTCTTTGCATCACCAGAAGTGGATTTCCAGACTTCCCCGAGGCTTCCCTGAGTCCCCAGCAAAGCTGAGGCCCGTAGCTGTCGTGGGTAATGTGGAACCGTGACCCCTGGACACCAAACGCATTTGCAAGTGCATCCTCTTCTGGGTCTCCCACAAAGTCGTGCTTTGGGCTTCAAGTAGCCCCAGTCTCCAGCACCAACTGCACCAAAGATCACTGGCCTCCACTCCACGAGTGTCCTGTGAGCCAGCTCCACGTGCATCAACTTGAGGCTCCTTCGCGGTCGCTAGTCCGTTGGCTAGTAGGCCCTCCCGAAAGCCAATCTTTTTTTGCTTGGGCTCCTTGGTTGCGCCAGGTGTGCCCTGACTTTCCCTCGCTGGGTGAGTCCCTCAGACCTTCCTGGTCTGCAAAATCGTCCTTATTCCATTTCCACAAGACTTGCCGTTGCCAAGGCTTGTTGGGTCCAATCCGGTCGTCGATACCCCTGCAATTGACAGACGTCAAGGAACAGCTCGAATACAGCTCCTGGTTGTCATCGACGCCTCCTGGACTTCGTGGCTGAAGAGTAAAGACAACCGTCAACCTACCTGAAGCACTCGACATCGGTGGGCATCTGCTCATCGCCTTCCTGGTCACTGGCTAGTGACCCAGACTCTGTCCCCTCTGCTTTCAGGTTCTTCAGATCTTCTATCCACCTTTGGATCCACCCGAACACTTTCGACTTGGCCGCCAGCAGCACTTTGCAGCAGATCGCCATTGAAAGCGACGACGAAACCCGACCCCGAAAGACACCTATGCACCCGGCTCCCCTGGGTGAGCTAACTCGAGTACTCCGATACTCGATTGACACTAGAACAGCCTAGTTCTCAAAGGGTTTGCTCCAAGTCCTCCTCTAAGTGTCCCTTTTCTTTTAAATTCTAATCGCGACTTTCCCCATAGAAGTTAACGGCGATTCGCGGCTGTGTTCATACACTGCACTCGTCCCCCGTGGGTCCCCTGTGTCACTACCTTGGGTGGTTCCTTGTGGTCCAAGCACTTCTACAGGCTCTAGGCCTTGTGTCTAGCTCAGTCGTGGTTCTTATACCACTTTATTGGTATATGGTTTGGTACGCCCCTGGGGCTCAAACGTGTATTCGTGCTATTACTATAGATAACTAACTTATAATTTATGTACTTTGAACTCTAGCCTCATAAAGAGACTAGAGGGGTGTGTTTAGTAATAAATACATATATTTTGAATATATACCTGGTGTGGTCCTCTTCCATTTGGTCACTCAAGAGATTATAGACTGGTAAAACAAGCTGCTTTACATTCCTTCAAGACTTAGCCTGAAGGCTGCTCTCCATAGCTACCACTAGGATAGCTTTCAATAAAGGTTGTCTTTAACCTATCTCCAATAAGGGGTTGTTTGGACTGGTGCAAGGTGCCCACTATAATGAGTGGACAGCATATGCCAGGCCAACTTCTCACATTGGTGTGTAGCGTGTGGGATTCCAGCTTGCTATTGTTTTACCAGATAATCTCAATTGAATTGATCAACTGAAAACCACTAAGGGTACCTAAGGTACATATAAATCAAGCTTAGTAATACAGTAAGTTCTACTGAACTTAGAGTTGTGTGTGAAGGGATAGCACACCCTTTCTACAACTCAAGAGAGTTTAGTAGGCCACACTAGAGTAGGTAGTGCATACACCACACCTCACTAGTAATGTCTTCAAAGCCAGGACCCAGTGAGTCCTTGCCAGAAGCCAGTGGGCTTCTTCCTCCAAGTATGATAAACTCCCATTCTTGGAATTGAGAGCATCATGCAATACTAGGAAGTTGAAGGCAGGCAAAAGTGCTAGCACCCAACACCTCAGGGAGGTGTTACTAGCTGATGATCTCAGCAGGCCCCTAGGGTCTGAAGGGGTAGGCAAAGAGGGTGGGGCAGAAGATGAGGAAGGGGTCAGGGGTGAAGAAACCCAGGCCCCCCCCTCTGAAACTGGCCAGGAAGGTGAAAATGACCTTGTCCTGGAAAACCCAATTCCTCCTGTGGAGGAGGAGTAGGGGGAGGATCAGACTGACCTCCCCTTTGTCCCCCAGGAAGAGTTCTGAGTGTGCCCAGAAGGTCTAGGTCTCCTTCTCAGGAGTCTAACCACTCTGACACCTCAATAGGGACCTCTGTCTCCTCTCATAGGAGGGAATCCTCTCATGAGAGGAGAAAGAGACTGATTCAGTATGAGCAAACTCAGCTTGAACTCAGAAAACAGCAATTGGCTATAGACAGGGAGTCCCTAGATCTCTATAGAGAGAGACAAAAGTTGGGACTAGAGACCCATGGTGGCAGCAGTTTCCCCAAAGATAGGGAAAGGTCTTATGACCATAGAAACCTGAGCAAGATTGTCCCTCCCTACCAGAGTGGGGATGACATCCACAAATGGATAACTGCTCTAGAGAGGGCCTGTAAAGTACAGAGGGTCCCTCAGGAGCAGTGGGCAGCAATCTTGTGGCTCTCCTTTGCAGACAAAGGTAGAGACAAGCTCCTCACTGTTAGAGAGGAGGATGCTGATAATTACAAAGTCTTGAAGAGTGCTCTAATTGATGGGTTTGGCCTAACCACTGAACAATACAGGTTAAAGTTCAGGGATTCCCAAAAGCACAGACTCAAGACTGGGTGGACTTTGTTGATTGTTCTGCCAAGGCTCTGGAAGGTTGGTTATTGGGCAGTAAGGTATGTGACTTCACAGGATTGTACAATCTGATCATGAGGGAGCAGATTCTTAGTAACTGTCAAAATCAGCTGTTGCATCAGCACCTGGTAGACTCTGATCTGACCTCCCCCAAGAATTGGGAAAGAAGGCAGACAAATGGGTCAGAACCAGGGTGAAGCAGAAGGTACAGAACCAAGGTGGTGACCCTAAGAAGCAAGATTCGAAAACCTCTGATAAGGGTGGGGAGAAGGGTAAAGATCAAAAGTCTTCACAAGGCCCCCAAAAATCTTCTTCAGGTGGGGATTCACAGTCTACCAAAGGGAAAGGCCAAAGGAAACCATGGTGCAAGGTCTGTAAGCAAAAGACCCACTGGACCAGTGATTGCACCAAGTCCAAAGACTCTACTCCAGCCCCCACCAATGCCCCTAAGGCACCTGCTCCCCTAGTGCAGTTAGAGTTGGTGGTGGGACTACACAAGCCAAGGGTTTAGTAGGGTTGACCCTGGGTAAAGAGATGAGCTCTGACCTAGTCAGAGAACTCACTCAGGCTGTCCTAGTCTGTGATGGAGGCATGGATATGACCTCCTCTGTGAGTCCCAGTAATCTGGGCAAGTACAGACAACAGCCCTTAATCAATGGAAGAGAGGCTTTGGCATTTAGGGACACAAGGGCAAGTGTCACCATGGTGACACAAGACCTTGTGAATCCTGGGCAGATTATACTTGGTGAAATGTACCAAGTGACCAATGGTAGCAACGTCAGAACAGACCATACTCTGCCAGTTGTTAACTTCTCCTGGGGAGGGGTAACTGGCCTTAAGAAGGTTGTGGTAAGTGCAGACCTACCCGTTGAATGCTTGCTTGGCAATGACTTAGAAACTTCAGCTTGGGCAGAAGTGGAGCTCAGGACCCATGCAGAAATGCTGGGCATCCCTGCAGATGTGTTTGCTGTGACCAGGTCACAAGCCAAAATGTCTAGCACTGAACAGGCCTTGGATTCTGGAATAATGGACCAAGTGCCCTCCAAGAAGAGGAGTAGTAGGGTAAAGGCAGAAGGAAGATTAGTCCCTTGAGGGGGATGATCTCAGTCCTGAGGAAGGAACTGTCCCAGAGGAGCTTGAACCTGACCAGGTTGAGTTCTTGGGGACCGGGGGCCCTTCCAGGGCAGATCTGAGCCAGGAGCAGCAGAGCTGCCCCTCTCTTGAACCCCTCAGACAGCAAGCTGCTGCTGAGGCTGCTGGGAAAGCTAGTGGTCCCCATACTGTGTATTGGGATGATGGACTCTTGTACTCAGAGTGTAGAGACCCCAAGCCTGGTGCTACCAGGAGGTTGGTTATACCTTTGAAGTTCAGGGGCTTCCTATTGACCCTAGCCCATGACATTCCCTTAGCAGGTCACCTGGGCCAGAACAAGACTTGGGACAGAATTGTCCCTCACTTTCACTGGCCCCACATGTCTGAAGACACCAAGGAGTTTTGTCGCTCCTGTGTAACCTGCCAGGCCAGTGGCAAGGCAGGTGGCACTACAAAGTCCCCCCTGATACCACTACCTGGGGTGGGGGTTCCCTTTGAAAGGGTGGGGATTGACATTGTTGGTCCCATGGATCCCCAAACAGTATCTGGACACAGGTTTATCCTGGTGGTAGTGGATCATGCCACCAGGTACCCAGAGGCTATTCCCCTTAGGACCACTACAGCACCTGTGGTGGCAAGGGCCCTCCTGGGAATTTTCTCAAGAGTGGGCTTCCCTAAGGAGGTTGTATCAGACAGAGGTTCAAACTTTATGTCTGGATACTTAAAAGCAATGTGGAAGGAGTGTGGAGTGACTTACAAGTTCACCACACCCTATCACCCACAATGCAATGGTTTAGTTGAGAGATTCAACAAAACCTTGAAGGGCATGATTAAAGGGCTCCCAGAAAAGCTTAGGCGAAGATGGGACATACTCTTGCCCTGCCTTTTATTTGCGTACAGGGAGGTGCCTCAAAGGGGGTTGGCTACAGCCCTTTTGAACTTTTGTTTGGTCACCCTGTCATGGGTCCATTGTGCTTGGTGAAGGAAGGATGGGAGTTACCTCTCAAGCCCCCAAAGCAAGACATAGTGGACTATGTACTTGGTCTCCGCTCCCGGATGGCTGAGTATATGAAAAAGGCAACTAAAAACCTTGAGGCTAGCCAGGAACTTCAAAAAGCCTGGCATGACCAAAGGCGGTACTGACTGTTTACCAGCCAGGACAGAAGGTGTGGGTGTTGGAGCCAGTGGCCCCAGCAGCTCTCCAAGACAAATGGAGTGGACCCCACACCATTGTTGAACAGAAGGGTGAGGTTACCTATTTGGTGGACCTAGGAACACCCAGGAGTCCCCACAGGGTTCTCCATGTCAACAGGTTAAAACCATATGTGGACAGGGCAGACATGGGCTTGCTCATGGCTACTGATGAGGGATAGGAGGAAGAGAGTGACCCACTCCCTGACCTGCTCTCACAGAACCCTGGTGATGGGTCAGTGGATGGTGTAGCCTTGGCAGGCAGCCTCTCTACCCAGCAGCAGACTGATTGCAGACAGGTGCTCAATCAGTTCAGACACATATTCTCACTGACACCCAGTCAGACTACCTGGTGCACTCATGAAGTGGACACTGGGGACAGTCTGCCTATTAAAAATAAGATTTATAGGCAACCTGACCATGTCAGGGACTGTATCAGGACAGAAGTCCAGAAGATGTTGGATTTGGGAGTTATTGAACCCTCAGATAGCCCTTGGGCTGGTCCAGTGGTCCTTGTGCCAAAACCTCACACCAATGGTGGGAAAAGAGAGATGAGGTTTTGTGTGGACTACAGGGGTCTCAATGTAGTCACTAGGACTGATGGCCATCCAATACCAAGGGCAGATGAGCTAATAGACACTTTGGCCTCAGCCAAGTATCTAAGCACCTTTGACCTGACAGCTGGCTACTGGCAGATCAGACTAGCTGATGATGCAAATCCAAAGACAGCATTCTCAACCCCTAGTGGGCATTATCAATTTGTGGTGATGCCCTTCGGTCTGAAGAATGCACCTGCCACTTTTCAGAGGTTGGTGAATACAGTCCTTACATGTCTGGAAGCCTATAGTGCAGCATATCTAGATGATATTGCTGTCTTTAGCTCCACCTGGGAGGATCACCTGGTCCACCTCAGAAATGTTTTGCAGGCCCTGCAGAAAGCAGGCCTGACTATCAAGGCCACAAAGTGCCATATAGGGCAGAGTCAGGTTGTGTACCTGGGCCACCTTGTGGGTGGAGGCCAGGTTCAACCACTGCAGAGCAAGATCCAGACCATCATGGACTGGACTGCTCCAACTACCCAGACTCAGGTGAGAGCCTTCTTAGGCCTGACTGGGTACTATAGGAGATTTGTCAAGGGGTATGGATCAATAGTGACACCCCTGAATGACTTAACTTCCAAGAAAATGCCCAAAAAGGTTCAGTGGACAGTTAGCTGTCAAAAGGCATTTGATGACCTAAAGCAGGCCATGTGCACTGCTCCCATTCTACAGAGTCCTGATTACTCCAAGAAGTTCATTGTTCAAACTGATGCATCTTAATTGGGGGTAGGGGCTGTACTGTCACAATTGAATGATGAAGGTCAGGATCAGCCAGTAGCTTTTATTAGCAGAAGGCTGACCCTAGAGAGAAACGTTGGTCAGCCATTGAGAGGGAGGCCTTTGCTGTGGTCTGGGCTCTGAAGAAGTTGAGGCCATACTTGTTTGGTACTCACTTCCTTGTTCAAACAGACCATAAGCCCTTCTTATGGCTAAAACACATGAAGGGTGAAAACCCCAAACTGCTTAGGTGGTCCATTTCCCTACAGGGGATGGACTTCACAGTGGAACATAGACCTGGGAGTAACCATGCCAATGCAGATGGACTCTCTAGGTACTTCCACTTAGAACATGAAGACTTAACTGGGCAAGGTTAGTTTAATGTCCCTACGTTTGGGGGGTTGTGTAGGAGAGTAGGATCTGCTTCACATGGGTACCCCCACTTTTGCTAATGTTTCACTGTTTTTCGACCTTAGTCTGGCTGGGGCCCTGCTAATCAGAACCCCAGCCTAGCTGCTTCCTCTTTAAAATGGTTTCCATGTGCCTTAGGCACATCTCTGATTGGAATCTGGAGTGCCCTTATAAGTCCCTAGTATATGGTATACTATGTACCCAGGGCATAGGTACCTCAGAGGCCTGCCAGGGGCTGAAGCATGTATTGTGCCACCCCTAAAAGGCCAGCCAAAAGGACACCACAGGTCTGCTACTGCAGCCTGGGTAAGGTGGTGCATGCACCCCTTACTGTGATATAGGCTACCTATATCACTACATACATACACACATATAAACCTATAAGTCAATCCTATGGCAGGCCTTATCAATCCTGAAGGCAGAGTGCGTGGTTCCTATGTGAGAGGGTGCCCCTGCATGATCTGACCCCTCTGCAGCATTCGGAGACCCTTCTCTGATGCTGTTTGTAGTGCAGCCCGACCATATACTCTTAAGCGCAATATAACCTCGCGTTAAATGCTAACTTTGGGATGGCTGCACGGAAACATGTCTTGTTTGGTGTCAAACATCTTGGAATACTACCCCCCCGCCAGTTCAGCATTCCACCCTTCTAGAGGGAGAGACATGTACACACCGGTATACCCGGTACTGACTTTCCAGAGCCCTGGCATCACAAAATGGATGCCGCTGCCACAGACACGAGTCTGGCCTCCTGCTGCTGATCGAAACTCCGGCAGGGGAGGCCTGGACAATAGGTTTCCTGTCCCAGGGAGGTGTAACCACCTCCCCAGACACGATAGTGTGTATTGGGGCTGGGCGGGAGCACTCTCTGGTGCTTTGAAGTCCTGCACTGGGGGCACATTTGGTGACCCTGTGCATACCCCAGTTCAAACCGGCTCAGGGGCTTCCAGCCCCTGCTCTGGTGCGAAACTGGACAAAGGAAAGGGGTGTAACCACCCCTCTGCCCTGACCCTCCCATAGGTGGGGCCACAGAGTATGTCCAACCCCCTACCTTTGTATAAGTAGGGGACCCCAGTCCTTAGGACTTTAGATTAACCTGGATGAAACTCTGACACAGAATCCTGGACCTTCGACGCTTTACTTCAAGATTAGAGGACTGAAGAATCTCCCTTGGGGTCAAGGATTGACTCCCCTGCTTGGCAGGCACCAAAGAAGCAATTGTCCGGTCTGCATCGCTGAAGCTCCCGCTGGACGCCGAAGTCTTTGCATCACCAGAGGTGGATTTCCAGACTTTTCCGAGGCTGCCCTGAGTTCCCAGAAAAGCTGAGGCCCGTAGCTGTCGTGGGTAACGTGGAACTGTGACCCCTAGACACAGATCGCATTTGCAAGTGCATCCTCTTCTAGGTCTCCCACGAAGTCGTGCTTTAGGCTCCGAGTAGCCCCAGCCTCCAGCACTGACTGCACCGAAGATCACTGGCCTCCACTCCACGAGTGTCCTGTGAGCCAGCTCCACGTGTGTCTACTCGAGGCTCCTTTGCGGTTGCTAGTCCGTTGGCTAGTAGGCCCTCTCGAAGGCCAATCTTCTTCTGCTTGGGCTCCCTGGTTGCTCCAGGCGTGCCCTGACTAACCCTCGCTGGGTGAGTTCCACAGACCTTGCTGGTCTGCAACATCGTCCTTCTTCCATTTCCACGAGACTTGACGTTGCCAAGGCTTGTTGTGTCCAATCCGGTCGCCGACACCCCTGCAATCGACAGATGTCGTGGCACAGCTCGAATCCAGCTCCTGGTCATCGTCGACACCTCCTGGACCTCGTGGCTGAAGAGTCAAGATGACCATCAACCTACCTGAAGCACTCGACATCGGTGGGCATCTGCTCATCACCTTCCTGGTCACTGGCTAGTGACCCAGACTCTGTCCCCTCTGCTTTCAGGTTCTTCAAATCTTCGATCCACCTTTGGATCCACCCGAACACTTTCGACTTGGCCGCCAGCAGCACTTTGCAGCAGATCGCCATTGAAAGCGACGACGAAACCCGACCCCGAAAGACACCTATGCACCCGGCTCCCCTGGGTGAGGTAACTCGAGTACTCCGGTGCTCCCGTGGGTATTGACACTAGAACAGCCTAGTTCTCAAAGGGTTTGCTCCAAGTCCTCCTCTAAGTGTCCCTAAATTCTAATCGCGACTTTCCCCATAGAAGTCAACGGCGATTCGCGGCTGTGTTCATACACTGCACGCGTCCCCCGTGGGTCCCCTGTGTCACTACCTTGGGTGGTTCCTTGTGGTCCAAGCACTTCTACAGGCTCTAGGCCCTGTGTCTAGCTCAGTCGTGGTTCTTATACCACTTTATTGGTATATGGTTTGGTACGCCCCTAGGGCTCAAACGTGTATTTGTGCTATTACTGTAGATAACTAACTTATAACTTATGTACTTCGAACTCTAGACTCATAAAGAGACTAGAGGGGTGTGTTTAGTAATAAATACATATATTTTGAATATATACCTGGTGTGGTCCTCTTTCATTTGGTCACTCAAGAGATTATAGACTGGTAAAAGAAGCTGCTTTACATTCCTTCAAGACTTAGCCTGAAGGCTGCTCTCCATAGCTACCACTAGGATAGCTTTCAATAAAGGTTGTCTTTAACCTATCTCCAATAAGGGGTTGTTTGGACTGGTGCAAGGTGCCCACTATAATTAGTGGACAGCATATGCCAGGCCAACTTCTCACACTTGTAAGCCCGTCAGAGTGTAAGGGGCTGCAGTGATCCAAATAGACACATGCCAAAGGTTTGTCTGAGATCAGTAAAGGTGTTTGTGGTGGACTAGCTAAGGTGGAGCCCTGCATCTCCTTGCAGATGTCGCATTTGAGGATAAAGTCCTTGGTCTGCTTTGTAAGACCTGTCCAGCAATAGCACTGCTTTAGTAGTGAAACTGCATGAGCTGAATCCAGACCCTCATGTGCAGCTAAGTATTATCCACAATCTGGATCAGTGTTTGGTATTACTCTATCCCCCACTCCTGGAATTTGAGCATATACAATGTTTTGCGCATCTATCTTGTAGGAGTCCTTGAGTGGAAAACCTTTCGGCAGGGCTGAGCTGTTGAGTGTGGCATTGACAGCTATCATAGTTGCTCCGTCTTTTCTTATACTTGAGTGAGTTATTGCAGTAACGGCAGCCGTATGACTTGTCACCTTGGTGGCTTCATCAGCCAGTGAATTCCGTTCAGCGTGAATGCCAACACATTGATGACTCAATGTATGAATAACATGAGCCTGTGGCAGGCTTTCTTTCAGCTTCACCATTTGTTCCCAGACCATCTTGTGCTTTACTTTGCATCCGTAGGAATATCTAAACCCATTCTGGCCCCAATAATGTAAATATTCAATATAGGACTGGGCACAGTAAAATGAATCACACACTATGAGTGTGGGGAGTTTGTGATCCGTATTTTGTAGTGCCAGTATCAGGGCTTTTAGTTCCGCCAGTTGTGCTGTACAGTCTCCTAGAGACTGTGTGTGTGTTTTTCCAGGAAGAATCTTTCCATCCAGCATGCACATTTCAACAATTGCGCATGCCGCAGAATATTGCTGTTTCTTTTCTACGGCTGGTTGGGCAGATCCATCGGTATAAATGAAACATTCATAGAGGCATTATTTCATTTGGTAGAGGATATTCTTGTTCATACTCTAGGAATGCTTGTCTTTGTAATGTAGAATCAAACCTGTGATCTACATCTGTTGCAGTGAGAGAGTTAGCCCATCGAATCCATTGTGGATGCAGTGCTTTAGCATTCGGAATGCTTGCCCTTGTAACGACTCCAAGGTCGGTACCGGGGTTATGACAAATATGTGTCTCCCTTATGCTAGTGCTCTCTCTCTCTCTTAATATAGCGGTCTGTACTGCTAAGAGTATTTTTCTTGCTGGTACAAAATGCATTTCAGAGTTTGTGTACAAATGTGATTTGTATGCAATAGGTACTGTATTGCCTTCATTTAAAGTAATGTAGGTGTACCCGGTTGGTCCAGCGACCACGCGAATCACCAGGTTAGTTGTGTTAACATGTGTGTGTAATGCCTTGAAGCTAGCATTTCAGACAGTACAGAACATAAGATATCAGTATGTTCCTGTATCCAATTGTGTTCCAACAAAGAAAAAGAGCAGCCGGGTCATAGAAGACTGCACAACCTGGACTAGTCACAAAGTATAGTGATACTGCCCACCTCAAATGATCAGCTGCCCCTTGATCATAAACATAAATACATATACTGATTGGATGAGAGGCAATATACTTGAGAGACAATTTTCACAATTGAGCACAAAAAGAAAGGTCGTCAGCATGGAGTATTTTTCGTTGTTTTATTCTCAAATGTGCTTAGTTTGTAATCAATTGGATCAGCCAACGCGTTTCGCCCAAACATGGGCTTCGTCAGGGCAAAGAGAGATAAAGGTTCTATTGTGTCCTCGGTACACAAAGCCAAATGAATGACAGTATAAGAACCTGTGCGGTTCGTTGATTATATTCAATTCAGAGAAAGAACCACACTCAGTAGTGAGGTATACTTCAAGCGGTGTGCACCGTGTGTGCGAAACGGAGCCGTGTCCGGAAAGCATCCTGGCGTCTTCAGATTGAAGTCTCCGTTTGAGAATAAAACAACGAAAAATACTCCATGCTGACGACCTTTCTTTCTGTATCCAATTGTGCGCTGAAAACTCAGGTCCAATTAAGTCGTAGAAAGGTTTTACCCTTTCTGCGTAATCCAAAATGTTTGTCCTGCCCTTTCTGCGTAATCCAAAACATATGTCCAACCAAAATTCAAAAAATCCAAAAAAGGATTGCAGTCTTTTCGGAGTTGTTGGAGGTTGGAGTAGTACACCTTTTTCTAAAAAAAGGGTCATCAGGCTTTTGCCTTCACTTGACAATTTGTATTCTAAAATAGGATACTGAAGTGGGAAATTTTAGATTTTTTTAAATTGAATTTGTAACCCAGGTGAGCAAACCCAAGAATTATGTAGTTCACACTGGCCAAATGTTCCATTAATTCATCGTCCATCAGATAGATATCATATACATAGGACAATGCCTCCTCATCAAATATTTTAAGTAACTCTGTTACCATGCTGAAAACAACCGTGGGCTGTAACTATACCCCTGGGGTAATCGACAAAATTGGCTTGAGAGCCTAGCTTAAAAAATGTAGTCAAATATATGCTTCCAGGCGCTATGTTTTGCCAGGAAAATCCATTTGAGATGTCTAGTGTTGTTTTGTATTTCTTCCCAACCAATGTTATTCATTAGTGTGTGATTGTGTGCATTCTGTACTGCAAATGTATGTGTGGATGCATATAAATATCCATAATTTAAGGCTAGACTATTTGGATTATTGGGTTTCATTTAAGAGTGGGCGGAATTTGCGTAGTCGCGTTTCGCAAAGTTCCGCGAAACAGTAAAAAATCTCCGCGAGCACGCGGAAATTCTGCGAACACGCGGAATTGCTTGTCCCGCCCGTTCGCGATGTGTTTTTGCATGCTCGCGGGGAAATATCTCGCTAACTTGCCCATGCGGTCGCTAATGGGCACGACCATCTTGTTTTTCACTTGTCCCGCCCGTTCGCAATGCTTATTTCCTGTTCCGGGTCGCGTATTGCATGCTCTCGCCCGTTCGCGATGAGTATTTCCTGTTCAGGAACGCGTATTATGTGTTTGCGATGCTTTTTGCGTGCTCAGGGGGGAAAAATCGCGCGAACTTGCCCATGCGGTCGCAATGTGCGTGGCCATCTTGTTTTTCACTCTATTGCTATGGTTCTGGGCCTGCTTTTCTATCCTCCCTCTATCTTTGCAATCCTTTGTTTCTGTACACTTTTTAAAAATCTTTTTTATTTATTATCTATCTCTCTATTTTCCTGATTCTATATTTTGACTTTTTTCCTACTTTTTGTGACTTTTTCTCCTACTTTTTCACTCTTTTTCTATAACTTGCTTTTTTCATTTCTTTTACTTACTTTTCGAATTCCTCCCTTTTCTTTTCCGCCCCCCCCCCGAGTACCAGAAACATGGCCAAGGGTGTGGGGAAGGGCAAGGGTAAGGCTGCTCGCAGCTGCAGCCGCGACCGCCTTCCCTGCGGAAGGCGGCGCCCACACGGGGTGCATGCACGGGCCTTATTTAGTGAGCCGGAGGTGGCCGCACTTGTTTTTTTTGTCCAGCGCCACCTCCCCTTAACCCTGGCAGCAGGAGGCAGGCCTGGGTCCGGGTACAGGCTCCAGGAGCGTCACCAGCGGTGGGGAAAGGTGCGCCGGGCAGTGTTTTGCTGCTCTGGGGTCCGGCGCACCCCTAACCAGCTGATGCACCGGTGGTCCGATATCCTGGACCGGGAGCAGGACCTGCTGGACCTGATAGGAGTGGAGGTCCCGGAGCTTGGTGAGTAGCTATTTAATATTACTACTTTGTGTTCTACTGCTCTGTGTTATATATTGCAAATATATTTTTTTTCCCGAACAGCAAGAATGCTGCTGCTTACATTGTAGGTAAATTACGTTTAAAAATCTTCTGTGATTGTTATGACACAGGTGCTCAGCGCTAGTAATCTTACTTGTTTGCAACTTTGCGCTCGCTTGGCATGATTATGTAAGAGTTTACTTTAGAGAACTTAAGCTAGGTAATGCTAGAGAGACTCTAATCCTTAATTTGTCCTCCTGCCACTAAGAAGAGATAGTGGTGGATTGATAGATTTAGTTACTTATTAGTAGGTAATTTTTTACTGGTCTGCGTGATTCATCCTCTGTCACGTCATGTGTTGCTGAGTGCTGCTTACCCCAGTCCTTAGTAGAACCTTTTGTAGTTTGTTTAGTGAGTGGTAATAGGCTTATCACTAGCAGAACATCAGCAGCAACCAACCAACAATTTGGTGTATGCAAACATTTATGCATGTGTCCTCCATCTATGCATTTTTGAGGACAAAAATAAATGGAAATGCAGACTTAGTGAACAATTGGCCCGTCTGGAATAGGTGGGCTAGGTCAGGTGGTACTTAGGCTTAGTTAGTATTCTGGAATCAGAATGGAACACTGGATTAGTGTTCATAAATAATAACAAGACGGACCGCGAATCCCGCAATACTAGTCGACCAGATTAGATACGTCAATTTTATTGCAATTGTTGTTTCCATAAATGTTTTTTTGAGCATTTTTTAAAATATTTTATTTGTTTCACACCAATCATCCATGTTTGTCTCTTTCTTTCTTATATCTTTCATGACCAGCACCCAGGGGCAAGAAGACGGGGTCGGAGTCGGCGGGAGCTGGAGAAGATGCCTCCCAGGGCCAGGAACGCTCCTCTACCGAGGGCTCTGCGACTGGCCCCAGTAAGTCCTCCTGTTGTTAATATTAATAATTATACTTCCCTAACTTTTACTGCACCTTATTTTTTCTGAACTATTATTTCGATTTCCTAATTCTATTTTTTACAAAATCTTCTTCGATCTAGACAATCTGTTTCTAAATTCTTGTTATCCCTGCCTCTAACTGCCTCTGCTATGACTCTCTGTACTACTGCTATTAGTCTGTCTGTAGCTAAGCTTGCCCAGGTGGCCACTCTTTATGTCAAAGGTTTTAAATAAAAGTATAAAACTCAGATTCACCAATCGCTCTAGCCACTGAGTCCAGTTCTTTGGGTTGTCCTCTTCTAGTCTTCTTAATCTTGAGGCTTTTCGACAATTCCCACCAACAAAATGCCCAACCAGATATTTTACTATTTTTGATAGGATACATAGGACATACTGCTACTGTTGTAGGGATTCTGCACATACAGAACTATGCACAAGAAAATAGGACGTTGGTGATAGGAGGTTGGACCTTCTTCACACCTCGCCCCCAATCCCCTGACCGACTAGCTATAGTGTCTCATTAGCTCCCTGAACCCCCCGAAGATACCCAATGAGTAGACAACCCAGAACATAACACTACACTCCCGACCTCTCAGAGTCGTGGAAGAAATGCACACCCTTTCGCTCACTCACTCGTTTAAGTCCACACCAAATACCACAGAGTCTTATTTTCAACTAAAAAGCTCTGTACGTTGTTCTTTAATGCAGTATACGAGCCAGCACCAACAGAAAAATGCATAAGATTAAAACAATAAACATTGTTACAACTACAAGTCCATAGAAGACAAAAGGGGAAATCAATCATGATGATAACTGAACAGTGGTGGAAGAACCACCCTCCACTTGGTAGGAATATAGTTTATATAAAATTATAAATGAAGATCTCTGAGCCAATTCTGGGGGACCCCTCACCTTAGAAGAACCTAGAAGTACTGGTTACATCATAAGCTCTGCAAAGCTCTGGTTCGTAGAAGGGAATCTTCCGTCTGTTATGAGAAAAATGGTGCGCGTTAGTATATTGCAAGCATTTCTTAGTCGTGCCAAAAAGTGTAGCATGTTATGGCTAAGCAATACGGACTGACCACCAGAACTCCATAACAAAGTGGCTTGTTTTTCGACCTTGTACGCAGCGCTCAGACAGTAGCAGTACTATGAGCTCATGTGGGCTCAAAGGCGTCTTACACAACAAGCTGCGAGGTAACGTGCGCAAAAATAAAAGACACAAAGCTAAAATGGTTGCATGGCTCAGGCTAACTTAGCAAAGAGTAGAATGACCCTAGGGACCATGATATAACACCACTAGTGTCTACTGTACTCTAGTACCCGATTTGTACTAGTGATGTATGTTGTATATGTATGTATTAACTTTTTTTTCAATCTTGCTAGTGAAAAAGAATAAATAGGGGGATGTGTATATGGCATCTAAAAAATGTGTAATGTTTTTTCTAGGCGTACTACCGACCACCAGTGCCGGGGCCAGCGGCAATGGCGACGCGGCCACAGAGGGAGCAGGAGGAGATGCAGCAGTTGCAGGAGCTGCAGGGGGTGAGCCAGCAGCAGTGGCGGGTGGTGGTAAGTTATATTCATTACTTATTCACATTACACTCGCTGCAAGGGTGTACACTGTACTGTTGAGACTTAGTAAGTAAGAAGTTGCTGTGAAGAGTTGGAGAAGACACCCTTTACTTAGGATTAGCAATAGCATTAGCGGCGGGAGTGTTGAGTAACCAATGGCCTCTTCTATCTGACTTCAACTCAGCTGTGAAAGTTTTATGGAGAAGACTAAAGTCATATCAGATGACCTTGATGGATGGGTTGAACGAAAAGGGAAAGAAGGGTGGAAGGAGGAAGGACGTGCGAGATGTAATATTTATGACTGGCAGAGAAGAGAAGGATACGTGGGATGCATGCATAGGTGGCTGATAGGAATCAGATGCATGGGTGGTTGAATGCCTGAAACTCCCACAAATTTTAGAGGCAGAGGAAGTGGGAGGATAGATACATACCACAAATGTTATGTACTGCTTGCTAGTGCTACTGTGCCACTATGTGTAGAATTAATTTGTCTTACTGTTTTGCTAAGAGTATATTGTTACAACAGTCTTGTTTTTTCTTCTTGATATAGCTACTCCTTCCAAAGGGAAACCAGACAGGAAGGAGTTGGCAGCCATGGCCCGGCGCCGGAAGCTGGAGGCCATACAGACTGAATACCGGCGGCTGGTGGTTCTGGCAGAGGAGGAGGAGGCGGCATCAGCTGCAGCCTCCTCCAATGCCCCGGGCCCCAGCCAGGCCCCTCCAGTGTTACGGTGCCGCCGTCTGGCAGCCGCCCACCACCGCACTTCTTTATCTAGCACTGCTGCCCCCCCTCGGGATGCAATTGTCGCGCATTGAAGCGCCGCGTGGCCCACCTATAGGAGCGAATTAATGTCCTGGAGAAGCGAGCCCGCCGATGAGTTGAGACCCTGTTGGATTGCCCCTTTTTATTGCTTCTTTTGGTGGGTGGGAATTGGGCGTTGGGGTTTATTATGGACATGGACAATTGGTTGGACTTTTCGTTTCGGACATTGGTTGGGGTTAGGGAGAGGGTGGGTCAGGTGTTGTTGTGGGATTTTTACATAGTTTATTTTCTTTAGGGGATTAAATTATATTTATACTTTACATACGATGTTGTTAATGTTTTGTGGGGGTTATTGTTTTACGTCACACTGTTTCCTTGCTGCTGCAGGGCCACAGCCAGTGTTTGATTTAAATAATCGGCTGACTTTGTAAGACACAAACAGATAGATGCGGTACCCCTCACTGAGTGACTTGTCCTACTAGTACTGTCAGTCTCTCCTCCTAGTCTATGCATTCTGCAACTGGACTCAAGGGGTGTGTGAATTAATGAAAAAATTTCCATTATTAATTATGCCTCCCCCAAACTTCTTCTCTTACCTGTGCTTGATGTTTAACTTACTCACAGCGATGGCTGCATGGTGATGATGGTTTGGTTTCCCAACATACCATGGTTGTGGTGGTAGTAGTAGACACTAGCAGTAGCATTTGCAAAAAAAGAAAACGAGACAGTCAGTCGCCTGAGAGAGACTGTGGGAGGAGTAGTAGAACAAAGTACAGTACAGAACTTACTGCCAAACAATAATATGCCAAAATAAAATAAAACATAATTGTGGCGGGGATAGCCTGGTACAACAAGTTACAAACTGTAGTTGTATCGAGTCACTCGACTAGGCCTACACTCGACACAAGCGTAACCTTTAGTGCTGTATAGGAGGATGACAAATCCAATCGATGCCGGCAATTAATGATGATGGATTAGGTTCCTTTGGAAAAAAAAAATGACCTTGCAAATATACTGATCATGGGTGGGCAAGCAGAAGAAGATCCTCGCCCTGCCTTGAAATTGAATTAGTGTTGCTTTCGCCACATCCGCCCCAGCAAGCGTGTGATCAATTATTGGTGTACATTTAATTTAGTCACACCTCAATAAATCACACTGCCCGGGGAAGAGGGTTAGTGTTTGATGAATGGTTGGGAAGGGGGTTTGGGGAAAGGTTTGACAAAGAAAAACACTACGCATGGACAAACAACAAAACACAATCTTGGCAGACGACCATATCCATAAATTTGTTAACCCCTTCGATGCGCCCGTCGGCCAACGGCCGTCGCGAGCACTACATCCGTAGTGCTGCGCATGTCCGTTGGCCGACGCGGCCCCGCCCACTCAATAAAACCGCTGCACCGCGGCGGAATTGCCGCCGCGGTTAAGCGGTTAAGGGAGAAAAAGGAAATGCATGCATGATGATGATATTGATAACTTGATGGTTAATGATAAGTAGTACTTACTAACTACTACTAGACAATTAGACAATACAGGGCAGCAGTATATTATGCAATGTGCCTTGCCTGTCTGCCCTCAGAGAGACCCAAATTACATACAGTTTCTGTTCCGTTGTACCGGGCTTACTTTTAAAGATAGCAAAGAAAATTGAAAAATAGCTGTAGGGATGAATTATAATTTATAAGCAGAGAGCAAACATAATAACAACAACACACAGTCGTAATGATTGAAGATAAAAAATGAATCAAATTATTTAAAAGATGATGAATGTTGATACTGTTACTGTATGTTGTTATCCTGGTGAAATTGGGGAGTTGCATCTCGGCATTCCTCTTGGTCCTCCCTTCCATGGACGCTCCGTCCATCAATCTTGGGTGACGCCACTGCCTGCCTGGCGGATGTGGATTGGTAAGGTAAGTGTGAGTTGTTTTTCCCAGTATAGCACAGGGTAAGGGCCGGCCTGTAATTGTAGATTGAAAACCAAAAGGGATATTGAAAAATCAAGGAGAAAAAAAATGCATAAATTATGGTGGAGTGCAACAAGAACACTTTCAGTGGTGGCATGGATACATCATGTCTAATCTGTTTCCAGCATTAACCTACAACAACAACAACAGGACAGAGCAGGCCCATGGCACCCGTGACACATCCTCCATTTAGCGTACATTTTTTGACAGAGGCAGACAAAGCACATATACAGCAACATAGCATTTTACAAATTAAGTGACTAAATCAATGCACCGCTGTCAGTCATACCACTACACTCGACTCGACTCCACCACTACACAGACATGTAGGTCTTCTGTGGTTGTTGTTGACTTGTTTACCTTTCATGCCACTCATGAAACGCCCTGACTTATTCCATCAATCATCTCCGATCCTACTGAGTGACTGCGAAGATATTATGTCACTGTGGTCATCATCATGGTGTTGTCCAACTCAGTGTGCAGTATACAGAGTGAGTCCACATTCCATATTCAAAATGCAATGGATCGGCCTGCAGTAGAAGTACAATTTTGTTACTAAAAACAAGAAGGGAAACATTGACTTGAGTTACTTTTAGTGTGTAGATTAAATAATAGTACACAATGAATTCACTTCATGCACAACAAACAACAACAACACAAATCACTCAGTCAGCGTCCAATGCATGCTATCATTCATTACCTGTTCCTTCTCATCTTAAGTTAAGGGGCAGTCTCTCTCGGCTCGGAAAGGAGGATAGCTATAGTAGTCATCATGTTCCACTTCTTTTGGAGGGACTCAACGAGGCAACATTTTCTTTTTTCTTCTATTCTACATTCAATCATCATCTGGCTTGAGGGAAATGGATTTAGGGCGAGTCAGGAGGATGGAGGAGCAGGACTCGGAGGAGTGGACTTCAGTGAAATGCAGACAGCTGCAACTGCAATATGGCAATAAAAAGACTAGAAGACGGTGGTGATGGATTTGTTGTGATTCTAAGTTTCTAACCAGAAAGACAGACACACACAAATAAAAATAAATAAGGGAGGAAGAAAGTAAGAAGTTCAAGCCTAGTTGTCAGGGAAGTATAGCTCGTCCTCAAACTCTGGGGGTTCAACCAGAAGTAGGTAATCATCATCTAACACACTACTTCCGTCAGCTAAGTTGCTGTCCTCATCTTCCTGTGTTGATTCATGTATTGTGTAATTCGGTGGTATGAAGTGCTGATTCATTTTGTTCATGGTTAACCTCTCCACGTTTTTGGGCGAGAGACTGGTCCTTTTCACTACAATGGCAACAGCAGCACTGAAAACACGTTCAGAAGAGACACTTGCGACAGGGCAAGCCAGATAGTTTATCGCCAGCCTGCTGAGCACTGGCCATTGGTTCCTTTTCCCATACCAATACCGCAATAGGTTTTGATCAATGTAGACCTCTGTTGGGCCATCCAGATAGCCTGGACCATCCGCTCAATGTTCAGGGGTGCTACAGTTTGTTTGGCCTCTTTTGTCTTGCATCAGCACTGGATCTAGCAAGCCCTTGCTGTAAATACCAATCCTGTGCCGATTTTACTGGGGCTGATGATCCAGTTCTTGCTGTTGTTGTCGATAGTGTTGGTGACCGCTCTGAGCCAAACGCACTGCCCTCAGGCTCTGAAGTGGAACTTGACACCAGATGCCCTGCTGCAGTACTTGTTGTGGGTTTGAGTAGCGGGCCTTTAATTGCCAGCCGTTCATTTTCAAAGTGACTGGCTACCTCAGCTATCCAACTTTTGTACCGGGCAACATCCACTTCTGAAAAAGGAATTAATTTCTTACTGTTCAGTACCGATTTGTAACGTGGATCCAGAATTGTGACACAAATGTAATGTTTTTCTGACACAATCCTAGTTTGCACCCTTGTATTTTCAGCTAAGCGACGGGATAAGCTCTCCACCAACTCATATGTTTAATTTTTTTCCTCCACACCTATGTACGCTTCAGACACCTCCTTCAGCTGTTGCTGTAGCATGTGCAACAATGGGATAGCTTGGCCCATAGTACAGTCCTCCTTGCTGACTTCACGTGTGAAGACTCGAAAGGAAGAAGCATCTCTGTCAGGCATTTAACTAGGCACCATTGGTCCATCTGAAGGGTCATGCCTTTCACAGTAGCATCCCCTCTTTGCATGACATATTCATAGATTGGTCTGTACTGCTCAAACAGACGGTCAAGCATGTAATAAGTTGAGTTCCAACGTGTTGCCACCTCCTGGATGAGTGCTTTGACTGGCATTCTATATTCACGTTGAATGATCCTCAGCTGCTCCCGGGCTTTAAACGAATGGCTGAAATGTGTGCATATTCTTCAGCAGGTGGTCAGTAAGTTGGTGACTATGGCTTCTTTTTTCAGAAAGTCTTGAACAATAATGTTAATGCAGTGCGCCAAACACAGGACCCTGAAATAGGCACCATCCTCCATGGCCTTAAGTACATTACTGCCATTATCCGTTGCAACTAAACCAATGTTAAGCCCTCTTGGGCGCAGCCATTCAAAGACCTTGCTGTTAAAC
Source organism: Calotriton arnoldi (assembly GCA_963921515.1). Lineage (NCBI taxonomy): Eukaryota > Metazoa > Chordata > Amphibia > Caudata > Salamandridae > Calotriton > Calotriton arnoldi. The sequence continues at coordinate 638,855 of CAWUFW010008730.1, read as the reverse complement.
TATTCCAAAATGTTTGCAGCAGTATGAGATTTCTCCATGGCGAACATGGCTACAGTTGCATGTTTCCGAGTAGCATTAAAAATCTCAGCAGTGTCAAAAGCACCTGCTTCAGATATCTTTTCTCTAACCCCACAAAAGAGATCCAGTGTGCAGTGATGCACATGTAATCAGTGGCTTGGCAACTGGTCCACATGTCTGTTGTCAGGTGGATATTGTGAACAGCACTCTGCTGCAAAGCTTGTCCAAGGAATTCCAGCACATTGTGATGTAGTGCTGGAACAGCAACTCTGGCGAAATAGGACCGGCTGGGAACCTTCCATTTAGGGCAGATGGCTGACACAAATTCAAGGAAACCCACCCCTTCTACAAAAGAAAAAGGGAGAAGGTCCAGCGCTAACATTTTAGCCAGCTTCGCATTGTACAAACGTGCTGTTGGGTGGTTGCATTCGTACTGCCCCTCCGACCTAAGCATGCTGTCAATGGTAGGCTGGATTATTTTCCTTTGTGGTGCAGCTGTCTTCTTGAACCCAGTTAGGCTCAACAACGCCTTTTTTTCATTGCAGTACTCGGTTGCCTTGGTGTCTCAGTCTGACTCTGACTATGACTCTTCTTACTACGGTGCCACTGAGATGTTGCTGAGGATGTGGGTGGTACCACTACACTGCTGGGGACACGGCTAGAAATGTCTCCCTCTTGTTCACCTTCCACCGCGATCATATCTTCTACTACTTCTTCATCCCCACCAACAGCAATGGGTGCAGTTTTACTTTTTTGTAAGCGAAGTAGGTGAGCCTCCCACTGGATGATGTGATGTTTTTTTAGATGACTTGTTTGGCCTCCGGTACCATAGATTGTACCAAGCTTACCTCAGCTAACAGTGTGTCGACAAATTGAGCATATATCAATGTTCTCCTCTGTACTGCTAACCGAAAAGAAGTCCCAAACTGGGGAGGTGTACTTTCTGGTGCTGCTGGAGGTGCCACTTTCAATGCCAGATGAACTGGAGGGTGGGTGTGGAATTTGACTCTGTGCACTTACAGTACCACTACCTAGTACTGAGGTGGTGGTTGAGCTTGATGTAGGTCCCTGCCGGGGCCTAGCAAATGCAAATTGGAAGCTGGAGGTGGTGTTACCTGTCTTGGTGGTATCCGTGCTACATCCCTCACAGCCATTTTGGATAGGGTAATAATGTTGGTCTCCATCTCCTCTGGGCCAGGAGTGATGTTCATGATGACTGGCTCGTCATCATCATCATCCCCCTCTTCTACATCTACCTCCATAACTCTAAGGCTTTCTGGAACCTTCCTTTTCACTAGCCTTGTCTTGTGGCGTGCATCACTCTCAGACTGAACTGGTGGATTCCAAGTGGCATCTAGATCATCAGAAGCGGGGCTTAAAGAAGAAGTTGATGGACTAACCCCCCTTTTCCTTGCTGGGGATCTGGAAGACAATGGATCTTCTGAAAGAGTGGCTTGCTCCTATTCTTCTGCAGGAAGCTCGATTTTCTAAACTGCCCCTACTTCAGGAGGAACAACTACTATTGTGGGCTGTTGTTGTGGCTTTTGTTGCGGCTGTTGTTGCCCACTTATCTGCTGAGTTTCCGCCTGCGTTGATTGGGTACTACTTTGCGATAATGACATTTCAACATCACTGCTCGTTAGTAGACTGGCCACCTCTGCAAGCCTCATGGGCTTGGGCATAGGTTGGTGGGGTTGGCCCACTGATGCGGTGGTGCGGGTCTCAGCTTGGTCCCCGGACAACGCTGCTGCAGGCATAATTTTTTGTTTCTCAAGATACATCGTGGGCGGCACACCAGTCTTGGTAAGTGCCACTTCCTTCTTCTGTTCCTTCTTCTCACTGGCATCTTTCTTGGTACTGGAGGACCTGGTAACTTTCTTTGGGGCCATCTTCTTCAGATGTCAGCAGGACGCTGTTGCACAAGTTGCAGAGATGTCTGTGGTCACACGTGGACGTGACGTGGTGTACAGCAGGACTTCTGTCTGGCAGTACAACGGGTGATGATGACACCTCCTCCTCTGTCTTTTGTGCACCTAAAAGCAAAGAAGCCAGGAGAAGAACATCAGTGAAATGTTGCATTTGTTGTTGTGGTTCAATTACTACTAGTACAAACAAACAAATATAATATATAACTTAGTGTGTGGTGGTCACACTTGTTAGTGTTATATTATTAAATTGTATTAACTCAGTTTAAGTTATAAAACAAAACCATAACAGTGTAGCCATTTGTGAGACTTTGACAACAAGGGCTTTCATGGTATACTGTGTACACTCAGGAAGGATAGGAAAGAAGAAGAACAAAAACAAAAATACAAATGTAATGGAAGTGGAACCTGTTTGTTTGGCATTAAATTATTTGCTCATCACATCATTCAGGGAGCTGCAGCTGGCAAAGGGGATAGATGGAAGCAGTAAGCCAAGAGGAACATAGGAAAGACATGCAGGCATATATGGCAAAAGCAGCACACTACTAAAGTACCACCACAAAATGGCCACCAGCCACATGGACACTCACAGTCACAAGCAACAAGCAGGAGGCCTGGAAAACAGTTAACTGAATCAAGCCTATAATAGCCAGGCAGAGGAGGCATGCTAAACAACACTGCTTTAATGCAATAAAATGCAAAAACGAAAATCCACAGGGCTAAACAAGGTGTGCAAGTTACACAACAAACACACCACACACACAACAAAGGCATTTATTTAACACACACCCAAAAAGTGAAATACCCCAAAAAAATACATTTTGCAATTCAATCTAATGCCATCCATGCCCTAAATGATGTTTAAATTCAACAGAACACACAGAAACAGTTGTTTGATGCACCCATGACTACCTCTGAGCCTACTGGATGAAAAGGCCTGTTGGCAGACTAGGCCACAAGCTTGCAGGACTAAGGCAAAAGCACACTGCCTGGCTTCAAAATGGCCACCAGCCACATGGCCAGGCCCACAACAACAAGAAAGGGAAGACAGACAATGCAGGACTATGGCAAAGCACACTGCCTGGCTTCAAAATGTCCACCAGCCACATGGCCAGGCCCACAACAACAAGAAAGGGAAGACAGACAATGCAGGCCTATGGCAAATCACATTGCCTGGCTTCAAAATGGCCACCAGCCACATGGCCAGGCCCACAACAACAAGAAAGGGAAGACAGACAATGCAGGCCTATGGCAAAAGCACACAGCCTGGCTTCAAAATGGCCGCCAGCCACATGGCCAAACCCACAACAACAAGAATCCTAGGCCAAAAAGGAACAAAGGAAACACATGCAGGCCTATATGGCAAAAGAAGCACACTTATAACTACCACCAGAAATGGCCACCAGCCACATGGACGCTCACAATCACAAGCAACAAGCAGGAGGCCTGGAAAACAATGAACTGAAACAGGCCTATAATAGCCAGGCAAAGGAGGCATGCTAAACAACACTGCTTTAATGCAATAAAATGCAAAAACGAAAATCCACAGGGCTAAACAAGGTGTGCAAGTTACCCAACAAACACACCACACACACACAACAAAGGCATTTATTTAACACACACCCAAAAAGTGAAATACCCCAAAAAAACACATTTTGCAATTCAATCCAATGCCATCCAGGCCCTAAATGATGTTTAAATTCAACAGAACACACATAAACAGTTGTTTGATGCACCCATGACTACCTCTGAGCCTACTGGAAGAAAGACCTGTTGGCAGACTAGGCCACAAGCTTGCAGGCCTATGGCAAAAGCACACTGCCTGGCTTCAAAATGGCCACCAGCCACATGGCCAGGCCCACAACAACAAGAAAGGGAAGACAGACAATGCAGGCCTATGGCAAAAGCACACTGCCTTGCTTCAAAATGGCCACCAGCCACATGGCCAGGCCCACAACAACAAGAAGCCTAGGCCAAAAAGGAACAAAGGAAACACATGCAGGCCTATATGGCAAAAGCAGCAAACTTATTATAACTACCACCAGAAATGGCCACCAGCCACATGGACCCTCACAGTCACAAGCAACAACCAGGAGGCCTGGAAAACAATTAACTGAAACAGGCCTATAATAGCCAGGCAAAGGAGGCATGCTAAACAACACAGCTTTAATGCAAAAATGCAAAAACGAAAATCCACAGGGTTAAACAAGGTGTGCAAGTTACACAAAAACCACACCACACACACACACAACAAAGGCATTTATATAACACACACCCAAAAACTGAAATACCCCCCAAAAATACACATTTTGAAATTCAATCCAATGCCATCCATGCCCTAAATGATGCTTAAAATAAATTCAACACACACCAAAGGAACAGTTGTTTCATCATGCACCCATGAGTCCATGACTAGCTAGGGGCATAATGGCTACTCACAATAATTTTTTTTTAAATGTTGAAAAGTACCAAAATTGTAGTTGCAGCAACTGCAATGCCCCAATCAAACAAACAACACCAACTTACTTGTAAAATCTCAAATCCAAAGTCCTCAAATCCAAAAGTCGTCAAATCCAATGATATATGATGCAGCAGACACAAAGAGTGATCCTTCCAGCTCAAAATCGAAATGAAAAGTGAACAGGACATGGACAAAGCACTGGGAGGAGCCTGCTGGACAGGAACAGGAAGTTGGAGACTATGGGGCACTTCCTTCCTCTACCAAAAAAAAGTAAAAAAAAAAAAAAAAGGACTCCTTGCACCAAAAAGTACAGCCAAATGTCAATCTGAGGAGTTTTTTTCATCCAAATCATCATTTTTGAGAAGGTTTTATGCTGCTCCAGATATTCTTCTTCTCCAGATTGCAAATTTTGTGTGTTCGGCATCGCGAGCTTCACCAAACTTCCGCCGGATGTCCAATGGCGCGTCCGAATGACGTGTTCGCGATCGCACACTCTCACGGTGTCCGATGGCGCATCTGAAATGACGTGTTCGCGATCGCACACTCTCGTGGTGTCCGATGGCGCGTCCTTATGACGTGTTCGCGATCGCACACTCTCGCGGGATCGCGCGGCCGGCTACCAAAATCTCGTGGCGCACGCGAACGGATAGGAAAACTCGTCGGCGAACGCAGGGATCCCGGTAAGTCGCTACCGTGCGCGCGTAAACGCATTTTTAAAGCGCGAACAAGGAAAAAATTCCGCTACGCCGCGAATCATGGAATTTTCGGTAATTCCGTGTTCTCCGCGGAACGCAGAATTGCCGAAATTCCGCTAATTCCGCGAGCAGAGCGGATTTTACCACCCAGGGTTAGTTTCATTACAGGAATCAAAGCAATATTCATAGGTGAGGTGCAATTCTCTATTACAACCTTGCCTTTAAGTTGATCTCAGATCTTCCTGACTTGTTTCTTTGCTTCATGTTTAATCAGGTATTGTCTCTGTGGTAGAGGAATTGATTTAAATGGGATTTTGTGATGAGGTGATTCATCATCCCACCCAACACGATTGCAGTAAAGTGCAGGAGCTAACACTAACGCCCACTCCTGAACGTATTAATTTTTAACTGATTCTGGTACAAGGTCAGAAAAAGCAGGTACAATAACTTCTTCCCCATTGGGCAATCCATTATGAACTCAGGTGGCCAATCCTTTTCAGCCAAAAGAATATCGTAACCATAGGTCAGGTTCTCCCAACAGAGACCCTTCACTTTCCTGGGTTTGTCCCTCCCCATTTGGAGCGTTATTTTTTATAAACGATGTGGGACCCTTGTATCAGGTGTTTCCACAGTGATATGCTCACTCAGGGCTACTACCCCCAAAAGTCCATCAGGTTCTAGTGAGCTATGGTGACTTCTACCGTGCTGTTAAGCATTGTCACTGCCCATTCCCCATTCAGAAGCAGTGTTCTCAGTAGCCTGAGCATTTCTAATTGTAATCCTGGCTACCTTCTTTTTAAATTGAGGTTTTGAAGTCTTTTATTTCTCTTCCTGTTTATTGATGTAATCCAAAGTGCGATGTGTCTCACTTTTTGGCTTGATTCGCTCTTTCGATCAGTGACCTGTCAATAAAAAAAAAAGGCAGCCTTGTGATGTGCGCATTAGTTTAGTGATGTTGTGGATATGTAGATAGCGTTGTCGCCTAGTGAATGAAGATAGGACGACTTTTGTACCCAGTGTGTAGAGGGGCCTAGTAAATGATGTTCGTGATAATGTTGTGTGAAGCTGGATGTGTAAACAAAGTATGCAGAGAAATGAATTCAACATTGTCATGCATGCAAATGTGTGCAAATGTTCTCAGCTGAAATGTTATTTTCTAGGGCTATGTAAGAAATAAGCTGCTTCGCAACATGGGCCTAACTCGGGAATATAACAATGCTAGTATCTGTATGAACAAATTCAGATATGTACAAATAACCACTGCTCCTCCAGCATCTAGTGTACATTTCAGAACTACATAGGTTTCCTATATACTCATTTTTCACTTTTTTGGCCCGATTATGATGTCGAGCGGATCGCCACCAATGGGCCGTCAGTGCTGGCCCATCCGAAATCTGAGGCTGTGGTCCAACGGCTGTATAATGATGCGGTTGGTCGGAGCGCAATGGGTGGAGGGACCAACCAATGCCTCCAATAGGCCTAAGAAGCCCATCAGAGCATCAGTCGGAGCGTAATCCCTACAATGGGGGTGATGCCTGTGGAAGCACCGCCGTAGGGATTGCGATGTCCCTTTCCCTCAGCTTTTACATGGTGGTCTGACTGCCATGTAAAGGCAGACAGAAAGGGACAGTGGGGCTCCTGAAACATCCATGCACTCTGTGCCAGGCACCACATGATGCCTGGCACACAGTGCATGGATGATTGCAAAATGCCTTTTTCCATTGCAACTTGTGCTGCTGCCCTTTTCCGGGCTGCAACACAAGCTGCAATGGAAAAAGGCATTTTTGAACACCTACACAGAGGTTGCATCATTATTAGGTGGGTGGAACTGCCGACTACATGTCAGGAGGTTCCATTCCCGTGGTGATGTCCGACCAGCATCGTAATCAGGGCCTTAGACTTTTCCACATGAATTGCTCTATACTCAGTACACAGTCAATCAGTCAATCAAACCAGATGTATAGAGTGCTGCTTATCACCCGCAAGGATAACCAGGTGCTGAGGGGGGGTGCTGCTGCAGAGGGCTATCTGTCAAACAACCAGATCTTCACATCCTTCCTGAACTCCTGCAGGATCGATGCTGTTTGGAGCTGGAGTAGGAGGTTATTCCAGTACATTGCACCCAGGTGGGAGAAAGCACAGCTACCACTCCTGCTTCTATGGATGTGTGGTGTGTGAGCCAGGGAGAGAGATGCAGAGTTCATGTATGTTGGGCTGGTGGAAGTTAACCCTGTGGTTGAGGTAGGCTGGACTGTTGTTGTGGAGGGCCTTGTAGATGTGGGTGAATGTTAAACTGGCAATATTTGTTGACAGGGAACCAATGTAGTGTTTTGAGGTGGAGGGTGATGTTGATTCGCCTTGGGAGGACAAGGATGAGCCTTGCTGCTGCATTCTGAATGGTCTGGAGTCTGTTTAGGAGTTGTGCAGTGATCCCCACGTATAGGGTGTTACCATAGTTCACCCAGCTGGTAATGAGTGCCTGGGTGGACTATGGTTTGGTGTTGGTGGGGAGCCATTTGAATATTTTCTTCAACATGCGTAGGATGAGGAAACATGATGATGAGATGGCATTTATCTGCTTCCTCATTGTGAGCTTGCTTTCGTGTATGATGCTTAGGTTCCTTGTGTGTTCTGTGGGTGTGGATGGGGGGCCTTGTGGGTTGGCCACCAGGAGTCGTTCCAAGGGGAGGTCTTTCTCCCCAAGATAATTCCCTACGTTTTGTCGGGGTAGAGTTTGAGGCAGTTGTTCTGCATCCAGTTGGTGATGCTGGTAATCCACCTATGAAGGTTTGATTTGGTGTTGGTGGGGGTTGACAGGGATAAAATGAGCTGAGTGTTTTCAGCATAGGACAATAATGTTCATCTCATGGGATCTGACAAGAGTGGCCATCATGGACATGTATGTGTTAAAAAGAGTGGGGCTGAGAGATAACCCTTGTGGGATGCAGCAGACAATGTCCTTTGGGCCTGAGGAGAAATGCAAGAGGCGGATGCTCTGGGTTCTGCCAGTGAGAAAGGACGTGATCCAGTTAAGGGCTCTCACTGGATTCCCATCTGGTGGAGACCTTGTAGGAGGATATGGTGGTACACAGTGTTGAAGGCTGCATAGAGGTAGAGGAGGATCAGGGCTGTGGTCTTTCCCTTGTCTGGTAGAGCCCTGATGTCATCATTTGATGCGATCTGACTAGTTTCTGTGCTGTGATTTGAGTGGAATCCTGATTGGGAGGGGTCCAGGAGTTTGTAGGATTGCAGGTGATTGGTGAATTGGATTTTAATTGCTTTTTCCAGGACTTTTAATGGAAAGGGGAGCAGGGAGATTGGCTGGTAGTTGTTGAGTTCTGCCAGGTCTGCAGAGTTTTTTTAGGAGTGGTTTGACCTCTGTGTGCTTCCAACCTGCTAGAAAGTCAGCAGAGGTGATGGAAGTGATGAGGGTGGTAGTGAGTTCTTTGCTGATGGAGTTGTTCCCTAGGTTGACAATATGGGGGGGCAGGGATCTCTGGGTGTTCGTGCATGGATGGTGCTCATGATGGTGGAAGTGGTCTGTGTGGAGAGAGGGTCCCTCCTAGTGATTGTGTCTAGGATGCAGTTGATGATGGTAGGGAGTCCATTGATGTCACCCAGTGGTGGTTGAGGGTCGAAGTGTTAATAGACGGTGGTGATTTTGCTGTGGAAGGATTCTGCAAGAGTCACAGAGATCCTGGGCGGGGGTGAAGGAATTTCTCTCTGGCTGTGTGGTTGGGGAAGTCTTTAATGATGCAGAAGAGTTCTTTGCTGTCGTTGGTGCTGGCTCTGAGAGGGTGGTAAGTGTGTTCTTCTTGGCATTTTTTAGTTGTTTGTGGTAATTGTTCAGCTCTAGTATGACATTTTCTCTGTCAGAGGGTGCTCTGCTAGTGCACTAGATCCTTTCCAGATATTTGCGGATGCTTTTTGTAGATTTGAGTTCAGGGATGAACCAGCTGGTGTGGTTCGAGGGTCTTTCCAGTTTGGGGAATTTGAAGGGTGCAACTTTATTGGCGCATTTGGGGATTCAGATGCTGAAGTTTTTGATGGCTTCCTCAAGATTGGAGGAGGGGTCTGGCAGAGGGGTGTTGAGGGTGTGTGTGCAGAGGTGGCATATTACCTTGCTCCAGTTCCCATGAGGGGTGCTGGAGGGTTGGCAGTGGTGATGGCAGTGTTCGAGATGTAGAAGTGGAAGATGGAGTGGTCTGATCAGGTGATTTCAGTGGTGTGGCTGTATCTGATTCTGTCGCTGGCTGCTAATATGGGGTCCTGTATGTTATCCGCTATGTGAGTGGGGCCAGTGACCAGTTGTGAGAGGCAGAGTATTTCCATGATCTTGAGAATGTTGGATGTGTTGGTGTCAGTAGGTTTGTATAAGTGGAAGTTTAGGTCCCCCAGGATGAAGAAGACTTTTTTGAGTTGATGGCCACGGGGGTGATAAAGTCATAAATGGCCTCACATAACATGGGGCTGGATCTGGGGGGTCTGTAGGCGAGAGTGTCTCTGATTGCGGTTTTGCCATAGGTGTTGATTTCGAAATTTAGGTGCTCCATGATGGGAGTGGCAGCCGTACAGTTGAGGGATTCTTTGTAGATGATTGAAATTCCATCTCCTTGTTTGTTGGCGCGGTATCAGTGGATTATCTTGTATCCTTCCGGTGTGGAGTTGGCGATGTTGAGTGCTAACACTGGGTTGTACCAGGTTTCTCCGAGGACGATGATGTCCGGAGTGAGGGAATATATGGTGTCCCAAGTCTCAATTGTGTGCTTGTGGAGCGATCAGGAGTTGATCAGCAGGCAGTGAAGCTGTCCTGTCGTGGAGGGGTGGGAGCGAGTTGGGGTCTGGGGGACTCTATGGTGCAGTGGAAGGGGCAGTAGCAGCAGGAGAAGGGTCCTGTTGTGGATCGTGGCATAGCACGAAAGCAGCTGTGTTTTTGAGGTCTGGTATTGAGGGCTTGACGTTTGACTCTTAAATAGCTTTGGGTGTTAGTGGGGGCCAGGAGTCCTGGCAATGGGAGCACTCCTGGTACAGACAGGCGCAGACGTGCTTGCCTTTGGCGCACCTTCAGCACACCAGCTGAACACCCACGGTGTGTGTCCTCTGCACGGCCATGCTGTAAACTCCATTAGTTAGGTTCCAGGGTAGTGGGAAGGGTGTCTGGCGGGGTCAGCAGGAGGGAGGGGGCACGAGGAAGGAGGAGGTTTGGCAGAGAGCGTAAAAAATCAAAAAGTTCAAGAATTTGGAGTCTGAAAATAGAAAAGATCAAGTGGGAGGAAAAGGAGGTGTTATTGGGGGAAAGAAAGAGGCTGTTAAGCGAGGAGAAAATTATATGTTATTGTGGATAAAGGGTTAACAGAAGAAGGCGGTTAGGTAGAGAAAAGAGGATTTACACAAAGCTGTTTTGGAAAATAGAGGGCAATTAAGAGGAGAAAATAGGATTACCATAAGGCAGTTTTGGGAAAAAGAAGCCAGCTAAGAAGAGAAAAAAAGATTAACAAGGCGGTTTTGGGGAAAAGAAGGCAGTTAATGTCAGGTTTACTCACGTTTCCGCAGGAACGTCATGCAAATGATGAAAGGTTCTCAACCTCTCCTGGTCACCTACTGTACCCAACAAAGTCAAAGTACCAATAGTAACCGGGGGAAGAAGGGAACAAAACAAGGAAGGAAAAAAATAAGTCTTCACAGCGGACCCCACTCTGGAACAGAACCAGTCAGCAAAGAGTGATCTCTGTTAAAGAAAAGGACAGAAATAGGTAAGTATACAGGAATTTATGGTTCTATGGTCCAAGCTTTATGTGCATGTTTGTAACTACCTGAGTATTTCCCTTCTTCTGTGAAGTAGGATAACTGGTGTGGGTGAAGGGGTGTTTAACTCTGCAATAAAGGGGAAAAGAGGTATGAGAAATAGAATATTCAGTGTTGGAAGTAATGAACAGGAAAATATGTAAAGCACACTATACTGAGACCCACCTATAACATGTGATGAAAGTAAAGGAGTTCCTCCTTAAAACAACATAAGGCTTGCTTGATTTTTTAGGGCACACTTGTATAACATCTACCTTCCCTTCAGGCAGACCTAAAGGTATACCTTATCTTTCAGGAATATGTATATATATAAGACTCAGAAGCAGGGCCAGAGCAGACCTCCACAGATGTGACACCCACATCAGATAAGTAACTTAATATAGTTTTATAACATCTCCTTAATCAGCGCTAAAAGCGCTGTTACCGTATGACAAGAATAAAGCCTTTTCTTTTTTCTTTATTTTCACTGAGCAGGGGAGGAACTGCAGACTCGGAGGCACCACACCCGACGAAGGAAAACGCCGACTCGGACGCTGACGCTGGGAAGACGTCGACCCGGAAGAGAGGGGTAGATAACCCAGATGAGGGACTCTCTATCCCGAAGCTGGAACGCGAAGCGTCTCCGCTTGGGATCAGAGAGGTTTTGAATTCTCCTGCCGGTTCCCGCACATGCGTGCTGGCGGGGACCGGCCATCATTATAGTGTACAAGTTGAGCGCGCAACCGGCAGTCATGACAGTACACCCCCCTATCATCCCTCCTACCCGCCTAGGTTTATCGGGGTATCTTCTGTGAAACAGACGTAGTAGGCGAGGGGCGTGAACATGACTTGCTGCTTCCCAAGTACGGTCTTCCATACCGTAGCCCTTCCAATGTACTAGATACTGGAGTTTATGTCTCACCCTTCTCGAGTCAATGATGGCCTTGACTTCGTATTCAGGTTCATTGTCGATGATCACAGGGGCTGGACTCTTAGGGATACGTGTGCCAGGTTCTACAGGTTTCAGTAGGGAGACGTGAAAAACTGGAAGTATTTTTAACACAGCAGGGAGGTCTAATTTCATAACAACATTGTTTATAACCTTGCATATCTTGTAAGGACCAATATACCGAGGTTTGAATTTACAAAATCCCTTCAGGGCACGATTCTTAGTGGATAACCACACTTCACCCCCTAGGGTATATGCAGGTTCTGTACGTCGATGGAGATCTGCTCTTCCCTTATAAACAGACTTTGTCTTGTCTATTGCTGCCCTATGTATTTCTTGTAGGTTTTTTACAAAATCAAGAGCAGCAGGAGTAGGACAAGAAGGAGAAAGTGGGGATAACAAGGTTCGTGGATAAAAACCATAATTACAGTAGAAGGGAGAGTAAGCAGTAGACGAGTGACAGCTATTATTATAGGAGAATTCAGCTACCCATACTAACATGTCCCAGTCTGATGAAGAGTGTAAGAGTTGACATCTTATATACTGCTCAAAACATTGATTCACTCTTTCGGTCTGGCCATCAATCTGAGGGTGATGGCTGGAGGACAATCGTACATCTATTTGCAATAAGGCACCTATCCCTTTCCAGAAGTTGGAAATGAATTGAGCACCACGATCGGATACAAGAACAGAGGGAAGGCCATGTAATCGTACAATTTTTTGAACAAACACCGTTGCCAATATCTTGGACGTCGGGATTGCCTTTAATGGGATAAAGTGTGCCATCTTAGTTAATAGATCGACCACGACAAGGAGAGTAGTGTTTCCCTGAGTGATTTTGGGCAAGTCCACAATAAAATCCAGAGACACTGTATGTCATGGGCTAGGTTGAGTGGGCAATGGCATTAATAATCCTACAGGTGCCTGATGAGAAGATTTCCCTTATGCACACACATGGCATGTTTGAAAGTATGTTTTGACATCACTTCCCATACTGGGCCACCAGAAGTGTCTTTTCAGCAGTTCCATAGTTTTCTTATACCCAGGATGTCCAGAGAGACGATGGGTGTGACACCACTCTAATGCTTGTTGCTGGAGGCTATGAGTAGGAAGCACCAATCCCCCTTGCATATAACACAAATCCTGAGTCTTAGTGATATTGTGAGTTTGGGCTACCTTCTTCATCTCCACGGACCCTTGAGCCTCTTTAACTGCTTTTAAGAACTCATCTTCAGAGCGAATAGCACCTATTATACGCTCCATAGCTATTATAAGAGGGGGTTCACACTGAGGTTCTTCGAGTTCATAACCTAAACGGGACAGGGCATCTGCTTTCCCATTTTTCTTTCCTGCCTGAAATTGTATGATGAAATCATAGTCGCTGAAAAACTGCGTCCAGCGAAGTTGCCGCATTGACAACGCCCTAGCTGATTTCAGAAACTGTAAATTACGGTGGTCTGCAAGGACTGGTATTCTGTGGTTGGAACCTAACAGATACTGTCACCATTCCTCGAAGATCTTTTTGATGGCTAACAGTTCCTTGTCCCCTATGGCATAATTCAACTCAGCTGGTGTTAATTTGTGTGAGTAATAAGCTACAGGATAGACTTCCCGTACTTGGATCTGCCTGAGAAAGTACCCCTCCTACTGCCATTTGTGAGGCATCAGCCTCAACTATGAAGGGCCGAGAAGGGTCTGGATGTCGCAGTATAGGTGCTTGTGGGAATGCTTCCTTCAACTTACAAAAGGCTTCCTCAGCTGCAGGGGTCCACAAAAATTTAGCCCACTTTTTCAGGAGTCTGGTTATGGTAGAGGCTAAGTCAGAAAAGTTACTGATAAAACGCCTGTAAAAATTGGCAAAGCTTTGAATGTCTCTGGCGTTCTTTGGAGCTTGCCAACGTGTTATGGCTTCCACTTTCTGCGGATCCATACTAATTCCTTGAGGAGAGACCATGAACCCAAGGAAACATACATGAGAGGTGTGAAATTGAAATTTTTCTAGCTTACAGTATGGATGATTGTCCCGCAGACGCTCAAGGACACTTCTGACATGGACCTCATGCACTTGTAATGACGATAGAGTAAATTAGAATATCATCAATATATGCACTAACAAAGAGGTCCAACATATCTTTCAGTACTTCGTTGATAAAAAACTGAAAAGCAGATGAGGCAGTAGAGAACCCGAATGGCATTACTAAATATTCATAAAGGCCAAATTTGGTACAAAAAGCCGTCTTCCATTAATCCCCCTCCTTGACTCTCACCAAATGGTAAGCTCCCTGCAAATCTAGCTTGGTGAAAATATTGGCATTCTTTATTTGGTCGAGGAGGGAGGATATCAGTGGCAGAGGATACCGATTCTTAATAGTAACATCGTTGAGTGCTCGATAATCTATACAACACCGAATACTCCCCTCTCGTTTCGGTAAAAAAAAGAGAGATGAGGAAGCAGGTGATCGGGAAGGGCGAATAAAACCAATCTTAAGCATGTTATCCAAGTAATCACGCAGATACACATTCTCTTTTTCTGTCAGTGCATAAATCCTACTGCAGGGTATGCGAGCTCCAGGTATCAAATCTATTCTGCAGTCATAGGGTCTGTGCGATGGAAGACTGGTGGCCTTTTCCGTATCAAAAACCTCTTTCAGGATGTGGTAAACTGCAGGTAAATCAGAGACTTCGGAATCAGTGGTCGCTGCTACTTTCCCTAGACAGATCTCATTTTGAACAATATGTTCTTTGCAAATATTAGGACTAAAGTCTAATGTCATCTCTTTCCAATTTATAAGGGGACTATGCTGACATAACCAAGGTCGACCTAATATGGCAGGAAACTGAGGAGATTGGATAAGATCAAATGCAATAGTCTCTTGATGTCTGACCTCAATAACCAGTGTTAAGTCAATGGTAGCATGTGTAATCGGACCAGATTTAAGGTTAATGCAATCTATGGTTGTAACTTCTTCCCAGGAGGTCTCGGACACTAATGGAATATTCTTAATATGTGCCCAACATAAGTCCATAAAATTACCTGTGGCACCAGAATCCACCATTATTCAAATGCCCATGACCTGCTGTCCCCATTTCAGGCGAGAGGACAGGAAAAAATGGTGTGGGGAGGAAAAAACTGCATCTGTTTGCCTAAATTGGTGCGAGACAATCAACCCTGAACTACCCAAAGTCTTTGTCTCAGGAGACTTCGAGCTTACTAGTTTTCTGAAGACTTTTTCTGCTTTGGCTTCACAGGGCATTCTCTAAGAAAATGCCCCTGTTTTCCGCAATATAGACACAATTTCTTGTCACGCCTTCTCTGTCTTTCATCTTCACTTAGGAGACCCCTAATGCTTCCGATCTGCATTGGTTCTGATTCTTCTATTGGTTTTTCTGAGTCGGATTTTTTCTCTTTGTAGATAATGACACTGCCTTCTGTCCACCCTCTTTCTCTTTTCCTTTTGTTGATCCTGTGATCCAATTTCACTACCAGGTCTATAACGGATTACAAGACTCAGGAGGATCAACCACTTGTGCTAGGAGATCTTTTAAGTCATCTCTCAACCCTCTGTAAAACAAGGCGCTACGTTTCTCTTCAGGCCGCCAAGCCTCGGCTACCAATCTATTAAATGTAGAGATGTAGGTTGTTAAGTCCTTTGTCCATTGTTTCAGGTTTAAGAGCTCTGTGTCTACTGACTGCATGAAGGCATGCCTATCAAACAGCTTCTTGAGTTCTCCCTTGAAAGCAGTGTAATTATGCAATAATGGGTCATTTCTTTCTAAGAGGGGTATGGACTAATTGGCAGCGGACCCTCCCAAATACGATATCACAAATGCCACCTTAGCATGGTCATTCAGAAAGCAGGCGGCTTTACACATAAAATGGAGCTGACACTGGCTAATGAAGGCAGCATCTTGGCAGGATCCCCCATGAAGAGTTCGGGAGGGGCTAAAGGAATAGACTAAGGGGTAGTTACTTGTATAACAGGGACATTTGAACTGGAAGGTTGAGAAGAAGGCGGAAACTGAACCCCTGTACCTCCTGCCATGTCACCAAAATGAGATTCAGTCCTCATTCCCCGTTGGATAGAGTCAACTCGCGCAGACAAAGCTTGGGTTTCTTTCTGAAGGTTACCCAACATATGTGCCAAATCCGTAAGCGTTACCTGACTCATTGCCATAACGTTCGGGCGGAAATTAAACTTTTAGGGCTTCGCGTTCTGTCAGGTTTACTCACGTTTCCGCAGGAAGGTCATGCAAATGATGAAAGGTCCTCAACCTCTCCTGGTCACCTACTGTACCCAACAAAGTCAAAGTACCAATAGTAACCGGGGGAAGAAGGGAACTAAACAAGGAAGGAAAGAAATAAGACTCCACGGTGCACCCCACTCTGGAACAGAACCAGTCAGCAAAGAGTGATCTCTGTTAAAGAAAAGGATAGAAATAGGTAAGTATACAGGAATTTATGGTTCTATGGTCTAAGCTTTATGTGCATGTTTGTAACTACCAGAGTAATTCCCTTCTTCTGTGAAGTAAGATAACTGGTGTGGGTGAAGGGGTGTTTAACTCTGCAATAAAGGGGAAAAGAGGTATGAGACATAGAATATTCAGTGTTGGAAGTAATGAACAGGAAAATATGTAAAGCACACTATACTGAGACCCACCTATAACATGTGATGAAAGTAAAGGAGTTCCTCATTAAAACAACATAAGGCTCTAGTGATTTTCTAGGGCACACTCAGAAGCAGGGGCAGAGCAGACCTCCACAGACGGGACACCCACATCAGATAAGTAACTTAATATATTTTTATAACATCTCCTTAAGTCAGCGCTAAAAGGACTGTTACCGAATGACAAGAATAAAGCCTTTTCTTTTCTCTTTATTTTTACTGAGCAGGGAAGGAACTGCAGACCCGGAGGTACCACACCCGACGAGGGAAGACGCCGACTCTGACACTGATGCTGGGAAGACGACGCCCGGGAAGAGAGGGGTAGGTAACCCGGAAGAGGGACTCTCTATCCCGAAGCTAGAATGCAAAGCATCTCCGCTTGGGATCGGAGAGGTTTTGAATTCTCCTGTCGGTTCCCGCACATGCGTGCAGGAGGAACCACCCATCATTGTAGTCTGGCAGTCGAGCGAGCGACCAGCAGTCATGACAGTTAAGAGGGGAAAAAAGGATTAGCACAAACCACTTTTGGGGAAAAAGAAGGCAGTTAAGAGGAGAAAAAAGGATTAACACAGAGCAGTTTTAGGAAAAAGAAGGCAGTTATGTGGTTTTGGGAAAAAGAAGGAAGTTAAAAGGAGAAAAAGGATTAACACAATGTGGTTGTGGGAAAAAGAAGGCAGTTAAGAGGAGAAAAAAGGATTAGCACAAACCAGTTATGGGAAAAAAGAAGGCAGTTAAGAGGAGAAAAAAGGATTAGCACAAACCAGTTATGGGAAAAAAGAAGGCAGTTAAGAGGAGAAAAAAGGATTAACACAGAGAGGTTTTGGGAAAAAGAAGGCAGTTATGTGGGATTCAAGAGGAGAGAGGCAACATTATAGGGAAAAAACAGGTTAACAGCACATTGATTTGAGCTTGAATGAGGATGATACGAGGGGTACCGTGAGATGAAGGTATCGAGCAGGAGGCTTGTGTAGCTAGCAGCTGGGATTGCTATCCTGGGGACATGCTCAATGGCGTCATGCTGTGGCCTCCATTAAGTAGGTTCCCGAGTGGTGGGAGAGGTGCTGCATGGGGTCAGCAGGAGGTGGGAAGTGGGAGGGAGAGGGCACGAGGGAGACAAAGGTTTGGCTGAGAGCAGGAAAAATACAAAAATTCAAGAATTAGGAGACTGAAAACAGAATAGGTAAAGTGGGAGGAAGGAGGAGGCAAGAAATGTTATTGGAGAAAAAAAGAGGAAGTTAAGTTAGGAGGAAAGGATATGTCATTGTTGAAAAAAAGGCTGATGGAAGAAGAAGGTTAGAGAAAAAGGATTAACACAAAGCGGGTTTGGGGAAACGAAAGTAGTTAAGAGGAGAAAAGTGAATTAACACAAAGAGGTTTTGGGAAAAAGAAGGCAGCTAAGAGGAGAAAAAGGATTGACACAAGGTGCTTCTGGGAAAAAGAAGGCAGTTAAGAGGAGAAAAGAGGACTAACACAAAGCAGTTTTGGGAAAAAGAAGGTAGTTAGGAGGAGAAATTAACATAATGTGTTTTTGGAAAAAAGGCAGTTAAGAGGAGAAAAAAGATTAGCACTAAGCGGTTTTGGGAAAAAAGAAGATAGTTAAGGGAAGAAAAAAGTATTAACACAGAGCTGTTTTGGAAAGAAGAAGGCAGTTACATGGGATGCAAGAGGATAGAGGCTACCCTATAGGCAAAAAAATGGGTTAACAGCAGGTTGATTTGAACGTGAATGAGGACGATACGATGAGTTCTTGAGACAAAGGTATTGAGCAGGAGGCTCATTTAGCTAGCAGCTGGGAGAGCTGGCCCAGGAAAAAATCAGTGTAAGGTGCAGCTCAGTTGTTGAATCTGGGCACCTAGGGTTCTTGGACAATGTTGTAACAAATGGCTGCTTATTACCTGCACATTTGTTATTTTTTTTCATTTCAACATTTACTTTGTTTGAGAAAACCTTGAGGATCTACACAAATGACCCCAAACTGAATTCTGAATTGTGTCTACTCCTCAGAAATATATAGCTTTTAAGCATCACCCAGGGGTTTCACCCCTGTTTCTATCACAACCTGGAAGTAGGTTGAAAGTATAAAAGTTCTGAAAAATGAGTTGCCTTCGGGAAAAATACCAAAACTATGGTAAAAAACATGTTTTTCCCCTAGAGCGCTGCACATTACAGAAAGCTGAGAAGATAGTGATTTCAGCACAGCAAACCTTTTGCTGATGACATTTTTAAGAAACAAACCAGACAACCTTTTGTGGAGCACCTTTTTCATACTTCTTTCCAAAAAACCCACATGTTAGCTACATATTGGCTGCATCACAATCCATTTTGACTGGCACTATTAGGTAGTGCATGGTCTATACATCTTTTACCACCATATTATGAAAACAGGATTCTAGGGGTGGTAATATGTGTAAAGAACATTTATGCATATTTGATGCAATGCATTTTGTTGTGCTGGTAATGTGTGCTGATGTTTTTGTGCAGCTGTGTTTTTCTTGTGTTTTATTAAAATGCAATTTTTTTTTGATGTAGTGCAGTTTTTGTTTTGCATTCTGTTCTGACTTTTTTGTTGTTATGTACCATGTTATGTTTTAATTGTTGTGTTACTTTGCTTTGTGTATGTTGTTATGTTATGTTTAGTTGTTTACTTTAGATATGTCAACAGATGCTGCTACAATTCCAGTCATTTTGTAGTATACACCCTAAATGGAATGAGTATGCCCAGACAAGGGTCCTGTGCTCATTGTGCTATTAGACGCAAGTTATACCTCACTGACAAGACTCAACTAGGTTGAAACTCTTTAGGGGCTGTATGTGCTCCTGTCTGGTAGGGACCTGGACTGGAATTTCAGACTTGACTGTTCCTTTTAGAGCTAGTCAAAGACTGATTTGCACAAGCTGGGTGTTTCTCTGGAATGGCACAGTGGGCAAAAAATTATAGTCTGGAATGCAGAAACGTGGTTTTACCAGTGGCTGAGATTAATTCAAGCATTCCTTCCGTCACCTTGTAATTTTTGCAGTAGATGCCCTAAGTGGGTTGGGTAGGCCCAGATGTCGGTCCCATGCTTACTTTGCCATCGTACTCAAGCTATATCTGAGGTTGTTTTTGTTCCTATATGGAATGAACTTGATCAGGCAGTTTGAGGTGGGCTGTTTCAATTGGAGAAGGACCACAACTGATTTGCTTAAGGCAGGTCCCTGTCTAGAATGGCACAGTGGGCCACAAAAAGGTGGTCTGGAATGCAGTCCAAGCGATCGCCAGTGGGTGAGATTAATTCAAGCATTAATTTAATCTCCTTGTTGTTTGTACATTTCCAGTTAAAAGCAGCATATGTGCATGACAGTTCCTATGATAAGCAACCACTTACCACTTTCTAAGGTGGTAAACTAGCACTACTCCAGCTTTTCAGCCACTTAATACAACAGTCAGCCAACAACTGTCGCTGTTGCTATGTCTCGCTTTATGTGATACGGCCTCACCTCTTCAACCACTTTAGACCTAAGTCAGTCCGAAACTATCCTAAATTAGCACTTGCAATGCTCACTTTATTTGATACGGCCCCGTGTGTATAATACGTAGAGGCATAGTTCTGTCTAATACAAAGCATGACAGCATCCAATTACTGTAGAATCGATTGGATACAAATGCATAATTGGACATCCCCTACCCTAAGAAGTTTGCAGTTCCTTGGAGATAGCCATGTGGATGGTGAAGTTAACAGAGCTAGTTCTGCTAATTGGAATTTTTGAATAAATCAATATATTCTACTTTTAGCTTCTACAGAGTACAGCCCTGCGCAAAATGTGGTTAGAAAATGACTTCAAACATAAGTAAGCAACAATGTGAGCCCCTTCGCCAACCTGCTGTGGTGCTATAAATAGCAAAATATGAATGATCGCTTTGAAAGAAGCCTTGCTGAATTTTGCAGTTTTCAATTTAACACGGCTATTACAATTGTATTTTTCACATTTCTGAAAAGTTCTCCGTAATCAAGCTTGTGGGTTCATTTCGATTCCAGTCTGTGGTAGAGAGGCTGTTTCCCTTCAATTGTAGTTCACTGTGTTTGTGATTGAAGTAGCTCATTATAATGATTCATGAATTAGCACAGTAGCATCTATTTTAATTGGATGAGTTTGCTGTGACCTTGTACAGGTCCTATGCGTGATCACCAGAAAAAAGACACCAGTTCCAATCAGTTTGCACGCTCCTGAGTCACAGGTGTCAATTTTCACTTTCCTACCTGTTGCTCATGCTTAATTGCTATGCTGCTGCAGTTGTCAATTTTGCGGACAGTCATGGTTAGTTATTGGAACTTCCAATTCCCTTTAGACTACTAGCAGCATCTGACAATGTGTTATAGCTGAAATAATACACATCCCTGTTCATGCCAGTGGGCTGAACACTGCCATGGGAGACGTTTGAGCCCCATTTTATATCGGTACAAAGGCCCCCAGATCCTCAATTATTTATTACGTTATAAAACATGTTATGATTTATTCATGGCATGCTAAATGTCGCTTCCTTGATTTAATGCACTAATATAATGGAGAAGAAGCCGCTCCTTGTGGGGATAGTACACTCTTTTACATGTAAATCAGTTCTTCATTAGGCTTCTCTTCAGGAATATTTGAAGGATATACAATTTTGGGTAAAGAATGTTAGTTATATTATATCAGGCTATAAGACTTTAATAGAGGCCAATGAAGGGTGAACTATGAAATACATACATAGACATATTTTAATCGATGTTTGACACTAGTGATTTAGTAATATTCTCTTTAAAGTGGCGTCTCTGTAATGATTTTTCAAGAAAACTACTTTTAATTTGTGTTTCCCATTTTCTCGAGGACAGCGGAAGTTTCGTGATGTCACTAATCGCGAAGAGCATGTGTTTTTGGAAAAGACTATAATAGATATTTATACATATTAGATTGTATGTTGAACATTAGGAGTTTAATATGAGTAGGTTAAGACAAATGTTTGAGTACTTAATTTTAATGATTTTTATATATATATATATATATATTCACTGAAAAAACCATAGGTTTTAGGGACAGTTATAGTTAGTTGGACATTGCACTCGTACAAAACCCGTGAAATTCCCCCGTTATAGTTAGTCCAGCTAACTATAACTCGCGCCCCGCAATGCACTGCTGATGACGTCACATATTACATCACTCATGACATGGTCAGTGACATCACTGATGACATCACTGATGACATCTCAAATGACATCACTGATGACATCACTGATGACATCATCCGTGTGATAATTTCATGCATCTTCTCACACCCTAATATAACCTTTGATACACCCACTCTAAATTACAGAATGCCATTCGCAAAACCATAGACACTCCAACACCAATAACTACATACCCACACACTGATTCTTAGGTCTACGCACACATCCACTCACTCACCCGTACAGTCACTCATACTTACGGTCACTCAGTACAGGACTATCATATGCACTCATACTCCTATATAGACACTCAAACACCGCCACTCATCCATAGAGGTACTCACACACCTAGTCAGTCATGCAAATAATTAAACACACTACCATTTACTCACCTATACAGTTATACACACACCAGCTCACTTACTCATACAAATACTAGCACATTCTTACGCTCTTATACAATCACTGATACAAGCACACACTCATCCATACAGCCACTATCACAATCAGTCACTCTCGCTTATAGCTATTTATATACTCCAACACACATATATACTGCCTTTCACATATGTAGTTACTCACACATGTACCACTGGGACATACATTCACTCACTAACACACTCTTACACACACTTACCCACCCATACAGTCTATCACAGATGCACTCTTGAAACCATCCACCCAGTGAATCACCCACTCACACATCTATGCACAGAGTCGCACACACCCCTCCCACACAAACACTCAGGCACCCATACAGATACTCACACAAGCATTCAATAACTCAAATAGACACTCATGTAGCTATTCACAAACACATGCAGCCACTTACACAGCAACAGACAGACGGATACAGACATTCACCCAGTTTAGTCACTAACCCATGCATTCAGTAAGATACGTTAAATCACTCACTTATACAGTCAGTCACGCACCTACTAAATCATCCATACAGACACTTACACACCCACTCATTCTTCAATACGTCTTTTCATATATATATTAAAAATATTTAAACTTTAGAGAAACACACAGTCACTGGATGATGTCATCAGTGATGTCATCAGTGATGTCATTTGAGATGTCATCAGTGATGTCATCAGTGATGTCACTGACCATGTCATGAGTGATGTAATATGTGACGTCATCAGCAGTGCATTGCGGGGGCGCGAGTTATAGTTAGCTGGACTAACTATAACGGGGGAATTTCACGGGTTTTGTACGAGTGCAATGTCCAACTAACTATAACTGTCCCTAAAACCTATGGTTTTTTCAGTGAATTTCAAAGGTTTTTTAAATGCTAATTTGTAACTATAACGTCCCTGAAACCTATGGTTTTTTCAGTGAATTTCAAAGGTTTTTTAAATGCTAATTTGTAACTATAACATGTCTGAAACCTACGGTTTTTTCAGTGAATTTCAAAGGTTTTGTAAATGACAATTTTTAAATGTATTAATTGTTATATACATTTTTTTAATACTGATTTACTACATTTTTAGAAACAATTTTATATAACATATTTTATTTTTTAAATTACATTGTAATTACATTATACATTACATTACAAAAATACTTTCTCAGAATGAATTACTTTAGTTTAAATACTTTGCACATAGGCAATAGACTTTTAAGTACAGTAGTTACAGTTGTTGCAATGGGCACCACATTTTCAAACACAATGCAACATTCAGCTCAATGTGAATTTCTAGTTAAATGCAATTAGTTACTTTATGGATTACTTTTCTAACCACAGGACTGGATCCTAGATTCAGTCCTGGCACATCTCCTGTAAACAGTTGAGTAAAAGCGTTTTGGTTACACTCGTGATTTTTAAGGAATATTATTGTATTTTAAAAGTTGACACTTAGAAACTTTTTCTCATAGAATGACCAATGTTATCCTATGGAAGGAAATTCACTTAGGAGGTAAAAACTGTTATCGTTACTTTTTGTTACTCAGTGTTGGATCCTGGTTCCAGCACTGGTGCATCTCCTGTAAACAGTTGAAAGAATGCGTTTAAGTCATACAGGCGATTTTTAAGGAATATTTGTAGTTTGTGAAAATCGACACTTTGAAACTTTTCTGCTGAAAACCAGACAATGGATTCCTATGGAAGAAAATATAAGTTACTGGTAAGTACGGTTAAAATTACTTTTCAGGGTCAGTGCTGGGCTAAAAGATGCAGCACTGGGTTCTCTCCTGATAACAGGTGAGTAAATTGGAATTCGTACTTTGGTTGATTTTAGAGGAATATTATAAAGTTCCAAAACTCCACACTTAGAAGAATTTCCAAGTGAAACCAGTCAATGTTAGCCTATGAAGGAAATTCAAGTTACCGGTAAGTACGGTTAAAATTAATTTTGAGGATCAGTACTGGGCTGAAAGATGCAGCACTGAGGTCTCTCCTGATAACAGGTGAGTAAATCAGAATTCGGATTTCGGCTGATTTTAGAGGAATATTTTAAAGTTCCAAAATCAACACTTAGAAACTTTTCAGCCAAAAAGCAGGCAATGATATCCTATGGAAGGAAATTCAAGTTACTGGTAAGTACGGTTAAAATTACTTTTGAGGATCAGTACTGGGCTGAAAGATGCAGCACTGAGGTCTCTCCTGATAACAGGTGAGTAAATCGGAATTCGTATTTCGGCTGATTTTAGAGGAATATTTTAAAGTTCCAAAACTCCACACTTAGAAGAATTTCCAAGTGAAACCAGTCAATGTTAGCCGATGGAAGGAAATTCAAGTTACTGGTAAGTACGGTTAAAATTACTTTTCAGGACCAGTACTGGGCTGAAAGATGCAGCACTGAGGTCTCTCCTGATAACAGGTGAGTAAATCGGAATTCGTATTTCGGCTGATTTTAGAGGAATATTTGTAAAGTTCCAAAACTCCACACTTAGAAGAATTTCCAGTGAAACCAGTCAATGTTAGCCTATGGAAGGAAATTCAAGTTACTGGTAAGTACGGTTAAAATTACTTTTCAGGACCAGTACTGGGCTAAAAGATACAGCACTGAGGTCTCTCCTTATAACAGGTGAGTAAATCGGAATTCGTATTTCGGATGATTTTAGAAGAATATTTGCACAATGGTGAAGGGAGGGGGCGGGGCCTGAGGTGACATCTGTGCAAACGCGCCCCGTGGCGCGTTTTAAGTTGGGGGATTAAGTCCCCTTGAATCCTGAGGGTCCCTAGGGGCCAACTAGCCCACCAGGAACCTCCAATATGCGCCAGGGGCTGCGTTGCAGAGACGTGTAGAGAGGCCACACCCCTTTTACACCTCTCTGCAACGCAGCTCTGTGGCGCTTTCTGGATGTACCTGTTGGGCTAGTTGGCCCCCAGGGACACTCAGGATTGAAGGGAATTTAATTCCCCATCTTAAAACGCGCCACGGGGCCTGTTTGCACACATGTCACCTGAAGCCCCGCCCCTCCCTTCACCACTGTGCAAACGCGCCCCGTGGCGCATTTTAAGTTGGGGGATTAAGTCCCCTTGAATCCTGAGGGTCCCCGGAGTCCAACTAGCCCACCATATACCTCCAAAAGCGCCACAGAGCTGCGTTGCAGAGAGGTGTAAAAGGGGCGTGGCCTCTGTACACCTCTCTGCAAGGCAGCCCCCTGGCGCATACTGGAGGTTCCTGGTGGGCTAGTTGGCCCCAGGGACCCCCAGTATTCAAGGGGAATTCGTTCCCTCTCTGCAAACGCGCCAGGGGCGCGTTTGCAGAGTGGTGAAGGAAGGGGCGGGGCCTGCGGGCCCGATCGTTTTCCCCCAAACATTTTTTTGTCCCTGAAGGGGGCTGTGTGGCCCCCTTCCTTTTTCTCTTTTTGGGCCCTGGGGACCCCATCCCCCAGGGCCTTACCCCTTTTTTAAATTACAAAAAAAAAAAAACGGGAAGGGGGCTGCGTGGCCCCCTTCCCTGGGCCTGTATTGGCCCCGGGGACCCCATCCCCCGGGGCATGGCCTCTATATTTATTATTTTGAGGGGGCAGCATGGCCCCCTCCTCTGGCCATTTTAAGGCCCCGGGGACCCCATCCCCCGGGTCCGGCCTTTCCATTTTTTAATTTAATTTTTTTCTCTTTTTTGGGGAGGGGGCCGCGTGGCCCCCTCCCGGGCCACTACTTGCCCCGGGGACCCCATCCCCTGGGGCTGGCCCTCTCCGTTGGGGACTGTGGGGGTCCCCAATGCCCCCACAGTCCCGCCGGCTCCCCGCGTCCCTTGGGAGCCGGCATTGCTGTTACACATGGGGAGCAGCTAACATGCAGCTCCCCATGTGGAAAGCATCGGCTTTGGATATTGGAAGAGAGAGCAGGTTTCCTGCTCTCTCTTCCAATATCCAAAGCAGTTTGCTATGGCAGGACGGGAGCCGCGAGGCTCCCGTCCTGCCATAGCAAACTACAGTGTCCCGGGGTAGGCACCCCGGGACACTGCAGGAGCCGGCCCTGGGGGTGGTGGTCCCCAGGGCCATCAAGGGCTCCAGGAGGGGGCTGCGCGGCCCCCTCCCATTCAGTACACAGCCCCGGGGAGGTGGTGGTCCCCGGGCTCTGGGGTCCGTAACGGACCCCATATTAAATGTTTAGTGCCCCGGGGAGGTGGCGGTCTCCGGGCGTGTGGGGGGCTGGAGCCCCCCCACACAGGTTTTATAATGTATAAAAAAAAGCCCTGGGGAGGTGGTGGTCTCCGGGGCTGCGGGAGGGCTCAGAGCCCTCCCGCACCATTTTTAAAAAAGCCCCGGGGGTGGCGGTCCCCGGGGCTTGGGGGGCCCTTGAGGCCCCCACACATTAAATTATCCCCCCCACCATGCCCCCGGGACTTGGCCCACCCGGGGCCAATTAACATCGAAGCGCGGAGCCCGCGCTTCGATTTTTTTTTTTCGGCAGGATTCGCGCACTCTGAGAGCATCCTGCCGATTTTTAAAAAATTATTATTATTTTTTTGCCCAGGGGGTCCTTGTGGGACCCCTGAGCAAACCTAGGGGGTCAGGGTGTTTCTACCCTGCTCCCTTTGTGCGCTTTGCGCACTTGTTTCTGTCCCTCGGTTCTACCGAGGACAAAATGGCTGCCAACATTTCCTGAATCGGAATGTTGACAGCCAATTAACATGCAGCTCGTGATCGGGACGGTGCGCGCAGGGTGCGCTGAGGGTACGCGGACCCTACTCGGCCATAGATATCACTAACTTTTTACTTTTCATTTTCTCAGCAACTACTGAACGGATTTACACCATTTAACAAAAGGGTTCTTTCTGAACCAAGAACTACCTGTTTGCCAAATTTGGTGTAATTCCGTTCAGCAGTTCGGGCTGTAGCCGTGTCTAAAGTTTCCTATGGAAAAATGCATGGGGAAAACGCGTTTTGGGACCCCCTTTTTCTCGGCCCCCGCTTGACGAATCCCCCGAGACTTTCAGGGTAGGAGCGGACCGGAGCGGGCCACAAAGTTTGAAAATTTTGCGAAGATACGTCAACCGGCAAGAGAGTTATTTCAAATAGAATGTCGCGGATTTCCTATGGATAATAGGTTGTAACTATAACTATCTACTGGTGACCGCCAGTAGATAATATATATATATATATATATATATGTATATTACTTACTGGCGGTCGCCAGTAGGTAGTTATAGTTAGGACCTCGTTTTTATTCAAAAGCGTTTTTTGTTTTCCTAATAACTTTGGCGTCGTTTGACGAATCTTCGCAAAATTTTCAAAACTAGTGGGGCGCTCCGGTCAGCTCCTGTCTTGAAAGTTTCGGGGTGATTCGTCAAGCGGGAGCTCAATTCTGATTGGCTGCCAACACTCCAAACCAGGAACTGTTGGCAGCCATTTTGTGACTCGGTAGAACCGAGTCACAAGACAAAGGGTGAAACAAAGTGAAAAATGAAGACAAGGGGGCAGGGTAGAAACACCCTGACCCCCTAGGCCTGCTCAGGGGATCCCACAAGGACCCCCAGGCCCAAAAAAGCATAAAAAAAAAAAGAATCGGCCGAATTCGCGCTGGGGTCGCGAATCCGGCCGAAAAAATAAAAAAAAAACGAAGCGCGGGCTCCCGCGCTTTGTTATTGTTAAGCCCCCGGGTGGGCCAGGTCCTGGGGGCATGCCCAAATTATATTGCGGGGGCCCGCGGAGGGCCCCCGCAGCCCCAGGGACCACCACCTCCCCGGGGCTCTTATTTAAAAAAAAATAAGTGTGTGTGGGGGGGGCTCAAGCCCCCCCACATGCCACGGGGACCACCCCCTCCCCGGGGCTTTGTCAATTAAACACGGGGGCACGTGGCCCCCCCGGAGCCCCAGGGACCGCCACCTCCCCGGGGCTCTGTTTATTTTATTTTTTTAAATGTGTGGGGGGGTTCGAGCCCTCCCACATGCCCCGGGGACCACCACCTCCCCGGGGCACCAAAGATTCAAATTTGGGGCTCCGTAACAGACCCCCGACCCCGGGGACCACCACCTACCCGGGGCTTTGCAAACATGGGAGGGGGGCAGCGCTGCCCCCCTCCTGGAGCCCTTGATGGTCCTGGGGACCGCCACCTCCAAGGGCTGGCTCCTGCAATGTCCCGGAGTGCCCACCCTGGGACATTGCTGTTTGTTATGGCAGGGCGGGAGCACGGCTCCCGCCCTGCCATAGCAAACTCCTGCTTTGCTTCATTGAAGCGAGAGCAGGGAAACCTGCTCTCACTTCAATGAAGCAAAGCAGAATTGCTTTTGAGCAAGGGGAGCTGCAAGTTAGCAGCTCCCTTTGCTCAAAAGCAATGCCGGCTCCCGCAGGAGGCGGGGAGCCGGCAGGGACAGTGGCGGCATTGGGGCTCACCCCACGGTCCCCAACAGAGAGGCCAGGCCCCGGGGCCCCCCGCCCCTATAATTAAAAACATTTAAAAAAGAAAATAAAAACACGGAAAGTCGTGGCCCCCCTCCCAAAAAATGAATAAAATAAAAAGGCTGGCCAGGCCCCGGGGATGGGGTCCCTGGGCCAAACGTGGCCCAGGGAAGGGGGGCCACACACCCCCCCTCCCATAACAGACACAAAAAAAAAAAGGGGACCGGCAACTCGCCGGTGAACCCGCCCCCTCCCTGCAGCACACTACAAACGCGCCCCCTGGCGTGTTCTAAGTTGGGGGATTAAGTCCCCTTGAATACTGAGGGTCCCTGGGGGCCAACTAGCCCACCAGGTACCTCCAGTAAGTGCCACAGAGCTGCATTGCAGAGAGGTGGTCCGAGGCCATGCACCTTTTGACACCTCTCTGCAACGCAGCTCTGTGGTGCTTACTGGAGGTACCTGGTGGGCTAGTTGGCCCCCAGGGACCCTCAGGATTCAATGGGACTTAATCCCCCAGCTTACAATGCACCAGGGGGCGCGTTTGCACAGTGGTGCAGGGAGGGGGCGGGGCCTGATATAAGAAGTGTGCAAACACGCCCCGTGGCGCGTTGTAAATTGGGGGATTAAGTCCCCTTCAATCCTGAGGGTCACTGGGGGCCAACTAGCCCACCAGGTACCTCCAGTAAGTGTAACGGAGCTGCGTTGCAGAGAGGTGGTCCAAGGCCACGCCCCTTTTTACACCAATCTGCAAACGCGGCTTCTGGTGCACTGCTGGTGGGGTGATGAGGTCCTCTTGTGTCCTGAGGACCTCAGGACACAAGTGGACTTCATCCTCTGAGCAGCAGTGCGCCAGAAGCCGCGTTTGCAGTATGGTGTAAAAAGGGGCATGGCCTCGGAACACCTCTTTGCAACGCAGCTCTGTGGCGCTTACTGGAGGTACCTGGTGGGCTAGTGGGCCGCCAGGGACCCTCAGGATTCAAGGGGACTTAATCCCTTAACTTACAATGCGCCAGGGGGCTCTTTTGCACAGTAGTGCAGGGAGGGGGCGGGCCTGATATAACAAGTTAGCTATCTTGCGGTTTGGGACTTACTGGAGGTAATAAAAGGGGTAGTTGGCCCCCAAGGTTGATGTTGGGGGCTAACTACCCCTCCTGTTACCTCCAGTAAATCCCACACAGTGGGATTGCTAAAAGGTGTTTGGAGGCCACGCTCACCTTTCTCCACCACTCTGAAAACGAGACTGCTATGTTATAGTTA
The DNA here is from genome assembly GCA_963921515.1 of Calotriton arnoldi. NCBI lineage: Eukaryota > Metazoa > Chordata > Amphibia > Caudata > Salamandridae > Calotriton > Calotriton arnoldi. The sequence goes on along the minus strand of CAWUFW010008730.1, from coordinate 609,115 downwards.
GAAATTAGCATTTAAAATACCTTTGAAATTCACTGAAAAAAACATAGGTTTCAGGGACGTTATAGTTAGAAATTAGCATTTAAAAAACTTTGAAATTCACGGAAAAACCATAGTTTTCAGGCACGTTATAGTTAGAAATTAGCATTTAAAAACCTTAGAAATTCACTGAAAAACCATAGGTTTCAGGGACGTTATAGATAGTTGGACATTTCACTCGTACAAAACCAGAGAAATTCAGCCGTTATAGTTAGTTCAGCTAACTATAACTCGCGCCCCGCAATGCACTGCTGATGACGTCACATATTACATCATTCATGACATGGTCAGTGACATCACTGATGACATTACTGATGACATTTCAAATGACATCACTGATGACATCATCCAGTGACTGTGTGTTTCTGTAAAGTTTAAATATGTTTTATATATATATATATAAAATTCACTGAAAAAACCATAGGTTTCAGGGACGTTATAGTTTGAAATTAGCATTTAAAAAACCTTAGAAATTCACTGAAAAAACTATAGGTTTCAGGGGCGTTATAGTTAGTTGGACATTTCACTCGTACAAAACCCGTGAAATTCCCCCGTTATAGTTAGTTCAGCTAACTATAACTCACGCCCCCGCAATGCACTGCTGATGACGTCACATATTACATCACTCATGACATGGTCAGTGACATCACTGATGACATCTCAAATGACATCACTGATGACATCACTGATGACATCATCCAGTGACTGTGTTTCTGTAAAGTTTAACTATGTTTAATATATATAGGGAAAGGCGTATTGAAGAATGAGTGGGTGTATAAGTGTCTGAATGGATGATTTAGTAGGTGCGTGACTGACTATAAGTGAGTGATTAAACGTATCTTACTGAATGCATGGGATAGTGACTAAACTGTGTGAATGTCTGTATCCGTCTGTCTGTTGGTGTGTAAGCGGCTGCATGGGTTTGTGAATAGCTACATGAGTGTCTACATGGGTTATTGATTGGTTGTCTGAGTATCTGTATGGGTGCCTGAGTGTTTGTGTGGGTGGGGTGTGTGTGACTCTGTGCATAGATGTGTGAGTTGGTGATTCACTGGGTGCATGGTTTCAAGAGTGCATCTGTGATGGACTGTATGGGTGGGTGAGTGTGTGTATGGGTGTGTTAGTGAGTGAAGGTATATCTCAGTGGTACATGTGTGAGTAACTACATATGTGAAAGGCAGTATATATGTGTGTTGGAGTATATAAATGGCTATAAGTGAGAGTGTGTTATTGTGAGAGTGGCTGTATGGATGAGTGTGTACTTGTATCAGTGATTGTATAAGAGCGTAAGAATGTGCTAGTATTTGTATGAGTAAGTGAGCTGGGTGTGTGTATAACTGTATAGGTGAGTAAATGGCAGTGTGATTCATTATTTGCATGACTGACTAGGTGTGTGAGTACCTCTAAGGATGAGTGGCGGTGTGTGAGTGTCTATATAGGTGTATGAGTGCATATGATAGTCCTGTACTGAGTGACCGTAAGTATGAGTGACTGTACAGGTGAGTGAGTGGATGTGTGTGTAGACCTAAGAATCAGTGAGTGGGTATGTAGTTATTGGTGTTGGAGTGTCTATGGCTTTGAGAATGGCAGTCTGTAATTTAGAGTGGGTGTATCAAAAGTTATATTAGGGTGTGAGAAGATGCATGAAATTATTACATGGATGATGTCATCAGTGATGTCATCAGTGATGTCATTTGAGATGTCATCAGTGATGTCATCAGTGATGTCACTGACCATGTCATGAGTGATATAATATGTGACGTCATCAGCAGTGCATTGCGGGGGCGCGAGTTATAGTTAGCTGAACTAACTATAACAGGGGAATTTCACGGGTTTTGTTCGAGTGCAATGTCCAACTAACTATAACGCCCCTGAAACCTATGGTTTTTTCAGTGAATTTCTAAGGTTTTTTAAATGCTAATTTCTAACTATAACGTCCCTGAAACCTATGGTTTTTTCAGTGAATTTCTAAGGTTTTTTAAATGCTAATTTCAAACTATAACGTCCCTGAAACCTATGGTTTTTTCAGTGAATTTCTAAGGTTTTTTAAATGCTAATTTCAAACTATAACGTGCCTGAAACCTATGGTTTTTTAAGTGAATATATATATATTTAGTATACTATGTATACATGTGAAAATGTGTCCATCCACCTGTTTACCTCGGTGGCACGGAAAAAATGGTTGGAACTGACGTCAGCACGCCGACAAGGTCCTCTTATGGCTCCTATGACGTCATACGGTGTCGCGAGCGGAGCCGTGCTATTATGACATCGTCGTCGACGTGTGAGAGCTAGGAAAGAATTTCCGCGGAATGCTGGCGCAGGGGATATTCACCTAAGTGTTCAGGCTTGTCCTTTGGGAGCAACTGTTTATGTTGCCAATCCAGAAACCGAAACCAGTGATCCGAGGGCAGAGGCCCTGCAGATGGCACACGAGGTGGGGAGCCCAGTCGTGTGCACTGGCGGGGCAGCGAAGAGACAAGCACCACTACCCACAGAAAAGGTAACGAGGGCACTGAATAACACAGGATCTTCTCTTTATATCTGGCAGGAACAACAAGGTTAAAATGCCCTAGTTCCAAAATGTAGAATTAGTGCTACAACGGTCTTCAAGAGGACCACGATGGATGCCACTTCTGCCTTCCGTACACTGGAGGCGGCACATGGGTCACGCGGTACGGTCATACTGCGGTGGGACGCACAATCGTTGACCTCTCATGGCACTGCTCCACACTTCGGGGACAACGCTTTCCTTTAGCTGTGTTTTCTGATGACGTGTCGCGCCGGCCCCATCCAACAACAGAACTCCTTTAGATCCAAACAGACTCTTCCACTCTCTCACCGGAAGTGAAACCAGGCCACGCGGACACTTTCACAATACAACAGCCGAGAATGCACTTTTCGGGTAAAAAACACATTCCTTCCGCCTAATTTATCAAATAAACGACTCACTGAAGAACAGGGGCCAGCTTGATCGGTAAACAGCCGTTACAACGACTTTTTACTTCGCGATACCATTACAACGCATGCATTACCACGCATGCGTTGTACATCGCAAAGTCATTACTACGCATTTTTTAGAACGCATGGTCATTTACCACGCATGCCTTTACAACAAATTTTGTTGTAAAGGTATGTATGGTAAATGACAATGAGTTCTAAAAAATGTAGACGATCCACGTCGTTGTAAGGAAACAGAGGCTGTTCCGTTTCCTCACAACGACGTGCACCGCCCCTCAGAGACGACATGAAGCAGGAACCACGAGGAGAGAGGAACCACGAGGAGTGAGAGGTAAGGGGGATTGGGCATGGGGTGGTGGTTACTTTTCTAGGGTTTAGGGTAGTGCAGTGGTGTTTGGGTAGTGTAGGGGGTCGTGCTGAGGGTAGTGTTTTAGGGTTTAGGGTAGTGCAGTGGTGTTTGTGTAGTGTAGGGGGTCGTGCTGGGGGTAGTGTTTTAGGGTTTAGGGTAGTGCAGTGGTGTTTGTGTAGTGTAGGGGGGTCGTGCTGGTGGTAGTGTTTCAGGGTTTAGGGCAGTGGTGTTCGGGCAGTGTAGGGGGTCTTGCTGGGGGTGATGTTTCAGGGTTTAGGGCAGTGCAGTGGTGTTCGGGCAGTGTAGGGGGTCGTGCTGGTGTTTGAGGGTTTAGGGCAGTGCAGTGGTGTTCGGGCAGTGTAGGGGTCGTGCTGGTGTTTGAGGGTTTAGGGCAGTGCAGTGGTGTTCGGGCAGTGTGGGGGGTCGTGCTGGTGTTTGAGGGTTTAGGGCAGTGCAGTGGTGTTCGGGCAGTGTAGGGGGTCGTGCCAGGGCTGGAGTTTCAGGGTTTAGGGCAGTGCAGTGGTTTTCGGGCAGTGTAGGCGGTCGTGCTGGGGCTGGTGTTTCAGGGTTTAGGGCAGTGCAGTGGTGTTCGGGCAGTGTACAGGGTTGTGCTGGGGCTGGTGTTTCAGGGTTTAGGGCAGTGCAGTGGTATTCGGGCAGTGTAGGGGGTCTTTCTGGGGGTGGTGTTTCAGGGTTTAGGGCAGTGCAGTGGTGTTCGGGCAGTGTAGGGGGTCGTGCTGGGGCTGGTGTTTCAGGGTTTAGGGCAGTGCAGTGGTGTTCGGGAAGTGTAGGGGGTCGTGCTGGGGCTGGTGTTTCAGGGTTTTGGGCAGAGCAGTGGTGTTCGGGCAGAGTAGGGGGTCTTGCTGGGGGTGGTGTTTCAGGGTTTAGGGAAGTGGTGTTCGGGCAGTGTAGGGGGTCTTGCTGGGGGCGATGTTTCAGGGTTTAGGGCAGTGCAGTGGTGTTCGGGCAGTGTAGGGGGTCGTGCAGGGGGTGGTGTTTCAGGGTTTAGGACAGTGCAGTGGTGTTCGTGCAGTGTAGGGGGTCGGGCTGGGGCTGGTGTTTCAGGGTTTAGGGCAGTGCAGTGGTGTTCGGGCAGTGTAGGGGGTCTTGCTGGGGGTGGTGTTTCAGGGTTTAGGGACAGTGGTGTTCGGGCAGTGTAGGGGGTCTTGCTGGGGGCGATGTTTCAGGGTTTAGGGCAGTGCAGTGGTGTTCGGGCAGTGTAGGGGGTCGTGCAGGGGTGGTGTTTCAGGGTTTAGGGCAGTGCAGTGGTGTTCGTGCAGTGTAGGGGGTCGGGCTGGGGCTGGTGTTTCAGGGTTTAGGGCAGTGCAGTGGTGTTCGGGCAGTGTAGGGGGTCTTGCTGGGGGTGGTGTTTCAGGGTTTAGGGCAGTGGTGTTCGGGCAGTGTAGGGGGTCTTGCTGGGGGTGATGTTTCAGGGTTTAGGGCAGTGCAGTGGTGTTCGGGCAGTGTAGGGGATCTTGCTGTGGATAGTGTTTCAGGGTTTAGGGCAGTGCAGTGGTGTTCGGGCAGTGTAGGGGGTCGTGCTGGGGATGGTGTTTCAGGGTTTAGGGCAGTGCAGTAGTGTTCGGGCAGTGTAGGGGGTCATGCAGGGGTGGTGTTTCAGGGTTTAGGGCAGTGCAGTGTTGTTCGGGCAGTGTAGGGGGTCGTGCTGGGGCTGGTGTTTCAGGGTTTAGGGCAGTACAGTGGTGTTCGGGCAGTGTAGGGGGTCGTGCTGGGGCTGGTGTTTCAGGGTTTAGGGCAGTGCAGTGGTGTTCGGGCAGTGTAGGGGGTCGTGCTGGGGCTGGTGTTTCAGGGTTTAGGGCAGTGCAGTGGTGTTTGGGCAGTGTAGGTGGTGGTGCTGGGGCTGGTGTTTCAGGGTTTAGGGCAGTGCAGTGGTGTTCGGGCAGTGTAGGGGGTCGTGCTGGGGCTAGTGTTTCAGGGTTTAGGGCAGAGCAATGGTGTTCAGGCAGTGTAGGGGGTTGTGCTAGAGGTGGTGTTTCAGGGTTTAGGGCAGTGCAGTGGTGTTCGGGCAGTGTAGGGGGTCTTGCTGGGGTGGTGTTTCAGGGTTTAGGGCAGTGCAGTGGTGTTCAGGCAGTGTAGGGGGTCTTGCTGGGGGTGATGTTTCAGGGTTTAGGGCAGTGCAGTGGTGTTCGGGCAGTGTAGGGGGTCATGCTGGGGGTGGTGTTTCAGGGTTTAGGGCAGTGCAGTGGTGTTCCGGCAGTGTAGGGGGTCGTGCAGGGGGTGGTGTTTCAGGGTTTAGGGCAGTGCAGTGGTGTTTGGGCAGTGTAGGGGGTCGTGCTGGGGGTGGTGTTTCAGGGTTTAGGGCAGTGCAGTGGTGTTCGGGCAGTGTAGGGTGTTGTGCTGAGGGGTGGTGTTTCAGGGTTTAGGGCAGTGCAGTTGTGTTTGGGCAGTGTAGGGGGTCGTGCAGGGGGTGGTGTTTCAGGGTTTAGGGCAGTGCAGTGGTGTTTGGGCAGTGTAGGGGGTCGTGCAGGGGGTGGTGTTTCAGGGTTTAGGGCAGTGCAGTGGTGTTTGGCCAGTGTAGGTGGTCTTGCTGGGGGTGGTGTTTCAGGGTTTAGGCTGCAGTGGTGTTCGGGCAGTGTAGGGGGTCGTGCTGGGGGTGGTGTTTCAGGGTTTAGGGCAGTGCAGTGGTGTTCCGGCAGTGTAGGGGGTTGTGCAGGGGTGGTGTTTCAGGGTTTAGGGCAGTGCAGTGGTGTTTGGGCAGTGTAGGGGGTCGTGCTGGGGGTGGTGTTTCAGGGTTTAGGGCAGTGCAGTGGTGTTCGGGCAGTGTAGGGTGTCGTGCTGGCGGGTGGTGTTTCAGGGTTTAGGGCAGTGCAGTGGTGTTCGGGCAGTGTAGGGGGTCGTTCAGGGGTGGTGTTTCAGGGTTTAGGGCAGTGCAGTGGTGTTCGGGCAGTGTAGGGGGTCTTGCTGGGGCTGGTGTTTCAGGGTTTAGGGCAGTGCAGTGGTGTTCGGGCAGTGTAGGGGGTCGTGCTGGGGTGGTGTTTGAGGGTTTAGGGCAGTGCAGTGGTGTTCGGGCAGTGTAGGGGGTCATGCTGGGGCTGGAGTTTCAGGGTTTAGGGCAGTGCAGTGGTGTTCGGGCAGTGTAGGCGGTCGTGATGGGGCTGGTGTTTCAGGGTTTAGGGCAGTGCAGTCGTGTTCGGGCAGTGTACGGGGTTGTGCTGGGGCTGGTGTTTCAGGGTTTAGGGCAGTGCAGTGGTGTTCGGGCAGTGTAGGGGGTCATGCTGGGGGTGGTGTTTCAGGGTTTAGGGCAGTGCAGTGGTGTTCGGGCAGTGTAGGGGGTCGTGCTGGGGCTGGTGTTTCAGGGTTTAGGGCAGTGCAGTGGTGTTCGGGAAGTGTAGGGGGTCGTGCTGGGGCTGGTGTTTCAGGGTTTGGGCAGAGCAGTGGTGTTCAGGCAGTGTAGGGGGTCGTGCTGGGGGTGGTGTTTCAGGGTTTAGGGCAGTGCAGTGGTGTTCGGGCAGTGTAGGGGGTCTTGCTGGGGGTGGTGTTTCAGGGTTTAGGGAGCAGTGGTGTTCGGGCAGTGTAGGGGTCTTGCTGGGGGCTGATGTTTCAGGGTTTAGGGCAGTGCAGTGGTGTTCGGGCAGTGTAGGGGGTCGTGCAGGGGTGGTGTTTCAGGGTTTAGGGCAGTGCAGTGGTGTTCGTGCAGTGTAGGGGGTCGGGCTGGGGCTGGTGTATCAGGGTTTAGGGCAGTGCAGTGGTGTTTGGGCTGTGTAGGGGTCTTGCTGGGGGTGGTGATTCAGGGTTTAGGGCAGTGGTGTTCGGGCAGTGTAGGGGGTCTTGCTGGGGGTGATGTTTCAGGGTTTAGGGCAGTGCAGTGGTGTTCGGGCAGTGTAGGGGATCTTGCTGGGGATAGTGTTTCAGGGTTTAGGGCAGTGCAGTGGTGTTCGTGCAGTGTAGGGGGTCGTGCTGGGGATGGTGTTTCAGGGTTTAGGGCAGTGCAGTAGTGTTCAGGCAGTGTAGGGAGTCATGCAGGGTGTGGTGTTTCAGGGTTTAGGGCAGTGCAGTGGTGTTCGGGCAGTGTAGGGGGTCGTGCTGTGGGTGGAGTTTCAGGGTTTAGGGCAGTGCAGTGGTGTTCGGGCAGTGTAGGGGGTCGTGCTGAGCCTGGTGTTTCATGGTTTAGGGCAGTGCAGTGGTGTTCGGGCAGTGTAGGGGGTCGTGCTGGGGCTGATGTTTCAGGGTTTAGGGCAGTGCAGTGGTGTTCGGGCAGTGTAGGCGGTTGTGCTGGGGGTGGTGTTTTAGGGTTTAGGGTAGTGCAGTGGTGTTCGGGCAGTGTAGGGGGTCGTGCTGGGGCTGGTGTTTCAAGGTTTAGGGCAGTGCAGTGGTGTTCGGGCAGTGTAGGGGGTCGTGCTGGGGCTGGTGTTTCAGGGTTTTGGGCAGAACAGTGGTGTTCGGGCTGTGTATGGGGTCGTGCTGGGGTGGTGTTTCAGGGTTTAGGGCAGTGCAGTGGTGTTCGGGCAGTGTAGGGGGTCGTGCTGGGGGTGGTGTTTCAGGGTTTAGGGCAGTGGTGTTCGGGCAGTGTAGGGGGTCTTGCTGGGGTGATGTTTCAGGGTTTAGGGCAGTGCAGTGGTGTTTGGGCAGTGTAGGGGGTCTTGCTGGGGGTAGTGTTTCAGGGTTTAGGGCAGTGCAGTGGTGTTCGTGCAGTGTAGGGGGTCGTGCTGGGGGTGGTGTTTCAGGGTTTAGGGCAGTGCAGTAGTGTTCGGGCAGTGTAGGGGGTCGTGAAGGGGGTGGTATTTCAGGGTTTAGGGCAGTGTAGTGGTGTTCGGGCAGTGTAGGGGGTTGTGCTAGGGGTGGTGTTTCAGGGTTTAGGGTACTGCAGTGGTGTTCGGGCAGTGTAGGGGGTCGTGCAGGGGCTGGTGTTTCAGGGTTTAGGGCAGTGCAGTGGTGTTCGGGCAGTGTAGGGGGTCGTGCTGGGGGTAGTGTTTTAGGGTTTAGGGTAGTGCAGTGGTGTTTGTGTAGTGTAGGGGGTCATGTTTTAGGGTAGTGCAGTGGTGTTTGGGTAGTGTAGGGGGTCGTGCTGGGGGTAGTGTTTTAGGATTTAGGTTAGTGCAGTGGTGTTTGGGTAGTGTATGGGGTCATGCTGGGGGTAGTGTTTTAGGGTTTAGGGTAGTGTAGTGGTTCTTGTGTAGTGTAGGGGTCATGTTTTAGGGTAGGGCAGTGGTGTTTGGGTAGTGTAGGGGGTCGTGCTGGGGGTAGTGTTTTAGGATTTAGGTTAGTGCAGTGGTGTTTGGGTAGTGTAGGTGGTCGTGCTGGGGATAGTGTTTTAGGGTTTAGGGTAGTGCAGTGGTGTTTGTGTAGTGTAGGGGGTCATGCTGGGGGTAGTGTTTTAGGGTTTAGGATAGTGCAGTGGTGCTTGTGTAGTGTAGGGGGTCGTGCTGGGGGTAGTGTTTTAGGGTTTAGGGTAGTGCAGTGGTGTTTTTATAGTGTAGGGGGTCATGTTTTAAGATGCAACGCTCCAATACCTGACCAGTCTGCACTACATAAAACTGCAAAAAACTAAAAATAAAAAGTGTTTTGCACACTTTTGTCATTGGGCTATATGTGGGCTACATCTGGGTAATATTTGTGCTACATTTGGGCTCTTTTTTCACTGGTGGCCATCTTGGAAGACTTCTTTGTAATGAAGTTTCCTAATTTCCTCATTTACTGCAGTCTCCTCAGTAGGAAATGCTTTCAGTTTTTTACTTTGATTCCATCAAGAAGGCATTCAGATGTGTCTCACATTTGCCATAAATTCAGAATGTTAGCACTCTAGTTGCT